>KN885203.1:68357-78782 GCA_000934455.1 Apostichopus parvimensis
AAGCATGATACAGTATGAAAAAATTAACTTTGGGCATTTTGGGGCTTTAATAATTTTTTTTTTTGAAGCAACATATAAAAACAGGTCTCCCTACTTGTTATCTTGCTGAAGCTTAACACCAGTGTTTCATCCAATATTTAACTTGTAAATAAACCGTTTGACAAGTTAAAACAAAGGTTGATAAATGTTTGTTTGGTTTGTGTAATAATAGTGTGATCCTGTCAACAATCAGAAACAAAATAAGGATAGGCTAATTACCACTAACGACGACAGCTTCTGTCGAGATAACCTCAACATTTGTCATGTAATTACATATTTTCAATAATGTGATAAAGTATCAAATTGTAAACAGGTAGGCACTCTTGCCGATGCCACACGAACCAACAGATTTTATTGAACATTTGCAGTATTGTAAAACAGCTCAGGTGTTATTTTCGAAATTCAAACTTATTTACCTTGTTATGTTTACTTTTAGATATTTTTAACAGATGTACTGTATGTTTGCCTTTCGGTTTCATATTTCTGTATCACATCGATATTTTTTAAAAGACTATGCGGTTCCATACTCTATTTTTTAAAAAATTTTTATAAGTGCTTTCATTGTCAATTACTATAGATGTGACCATTTGTTATTAGTATTATTGTTTTTATTTTTTATCTCTATATACATACTGTATCATAATTGGTTATTGCCATTTTTCTGATGTTTAATCACTCTATGTTCCTTCGCTGTTGGTTTGTTTTTTTATGTGTGCGTTCATATTCATGATTGTTATATGCCCTTATTGGACATAGAAAAGTAAGAGTTTTTCTGTTCCAAGCTTGTCTCAAGTCAACTAAATAACCCACTTTACAGTACTCTGTACCTCAGGTTTGCCTTAAAATGGCTGGTCGCGATCGTTACCGTACACATAACAATATCGATCAAGATCATAAACTGCTGGTAGTGGATAGTTAGCATCACCATTTATTGACAATACACACTGCAGCCTAATTTGACTTCATTTGAGGTCATGCTAGCAACATCTGCTATGGATAGTGCGGTAGGCCTATGGGCCATGTGTTAGTACATATTTGGAAAATCAGCAGGCTTAAGTCACAAATTTAAGGTATCTGATATTACATTAATGCAATAAACTTACAACATTGGTTTCGGTTAAAGCGGGGAAACAAATGATTTGATGTTGAGAAATGCATTAATGTCCAGCAGGTGCTCTGATTGGTCAATTTTATGACCTTCTCTTCTCCTTTGGCAGGTATTCTCAGACCCAGGCACTCCCTAGATCTACCATCATATCATCCTCTCTCACCAAGCAGTCTTGGACAGATCACTCCTCATTTAGATGTATATCCTTTGTAAGTGTTCTCTCTCTCTCTCTTGTTACCATGGTTATAAAGTTGGAATAATAGTTTGCGATGTTGTCAGTGCTTCTTCGTGGACAAAATAAAAACAAAAGTAATATCATCCACCCTCACCCTTCCAGGACAGGTTGACCAGCTCTGGTTGCTTCTAGGTTTCATTTTGTTTTATTCCACTACTGACCTAAAGTAGATATGTATTAGTGATCAAGGTTATATATATATTTACAGGTATGTAAGGGATATGTATTTACAGAATAAGATGTATGGGATATATATACAGTGAAGGATGTATGGAGACAGGATTATAAATAGATAGGATTATTAGGATACAAACCCTAAATAACATACAATATTAAAGTTTATATTAAGGATTATATGTAGTACACACGATGTAGAACAGCTATTATACAGGATAATATATCGGATGTATACCGGTGCTGTGGCTGAGACTGCTGAGTGTATAAAGGGGATGGCATTTGAAGCAATGAGGCTTAGCAATCGGGACGTTCCGGGTTTGATTCCTGGCCGGGACTTTGTAAGGTGGGTTTGTCATCCAAGAGCAATCTACTGTTCTCCCATCTGAAATGACTTTCTCAATTGAAAAGATTCCAAATTTGAGTTAAAAATTGTTGATTGGAAGCCACCTGACGTGTCAGTTGTAATCCATAAGCCCTTGCGTCGGAAAAATAACTGCTGATTATTATTATTATGACGTATACAAAAATAGGATTAGATACAAGATAAGGATATAGTAATGATAATTATAATAACAATAATATATCCAGACAAAGCTGAACCTGCTCCTCTTAATAAACTGAATTTTTCATTGTGGATAGTAACTGCAAGAGTTTAGGAATATTATAGTTACATATGGTCTCTTAAGTTCATAAAGTAATCATGTCATTCTTGATATCATTCCAGGTACATATTTGTACATGTGTTATTGTATGTTTTTCGTGTAAATAATCCCCAAATTACTGTCAGACTATATCCTTTTCTTCAGATTACAGCAGTACCTTTTCGTAAAAGTAAGAGAAGATGATACATAGTTTTCAGATCTTCATAACAACCTATTCATAAATAGATACAATTGTAAAACTGTCAGATCGAAGGCAAGATGTCCGACTTGTAGCTTAAATCATCTTTTCTCGTCAAATCTCATCTCCACAGATCAAGTCAAGCATTTTATTCTTCGATTCGTTCACCGTATTCAACAAACCTTCTGGTGAATCCTTCGGGCATATCTCGGCTGGCGCCCTCAAGTTTAACCAATCCGTCCAGTTTCAGGGGTATACCGCTCTCACCCCAAACATCACCAGCTTCACAGCATCATGATACACAACAGCAGAGTAATGATAGGTAAATCCAGTTGGATCATCAATAGGAAGAGACGTTTGGGGGAGAGAGGGTAGGGTAGGGGGGAGGGGAGAGGATCGGGAGAGAGAGAGAGGATCAGGTGTAATGTTTGTAAAATGTCATGACTTTTGTCACTTTCAGAAGTGAAGGGACTGGAAGAATTTTTGGATATTTTTCCCCATAAATAGAGTCAATGACTAGACTAGAGTCATGAAAATCACTGTTAATGACTCACCTCAGCCCAAACAATGAATGATTTGTGAAAACTCTGATAGAAGCTGACAGAGTAGAAAGATAAGACAGGCAGAAGGAGACTGAACTGAGGAAGATCATAAATTTAAAAGACAATAAGCAAATCTGAGGAAGATCGCCTCCACTATAGTATATGTAGGCTTAGTTCTACTTTCTGGGATTGATTTCAGGTAGCTTTGTTTTGGAATGTCAACTTGTGTAGATTTTGTAGATCTGAAATGACTTTCTAAATTGAAAAGATTCCAAATTTGAGTTAAAATGTTAAATTGGAAGCCACCGGACTTGTAAGTTGTAATCCATAAGCCCTTGTGGGCTTCTCCCACATTTGTGGTCGCTTAAAGGAGGTTAAAAGATAACTGCTGATTATTATTATTATTATTATTATTACAATTATTATTATTATTATTACAATTATTATTATTATTATTGTACCTAATATGTACGGTTGAAATCTTGTGTAGTTGGAAAGATGATATTGTCATTTATGCAAGTTAAATTACTTCAAATTTGAGGTAATAAATATATGTTTTACACCAACTGCCTGGAAAACAAAGCTCAAATAACCAGAATATTCCTTCTTGTCCTAAAATCAAATTCAATATTTACTCCCTGGTGAATGAAGATTTAACTGCATTTTGACTGATTTGATTACACATTTGATTGCACATTGACTGAAAGTAATTAAACACCAGCAAATACACATTTATACAAAACTCTTTGGAAAAAAATCAGCAAGTGCCAGCAAGAAAGTTTATTGTCAGATTCCATTGTAACCATGGTTACCCAGCTTGTGACCCCTCTCTAAAAGCTTGGCAACCTATTTTTTTTTGGGGGGGGGGGGGGTTGTGACACATAGTTGGGAAGTATGGGTGTGAAAGGATACTGTCTTTAACACAATGTTGCAAGAAGGCATAAACCACAGGGAAATAAAAAATAACCAGCGACATTTTCCTAAACCAATTTGACGAAAGGGAAATGATTTTAAGGATGACAACATGTATATATCATTCCCTGGACGTGTCCACTTTTTTTTTATCTTCCAGAGAAAAGAATACCGACAAGAAAAATGAGAAGAAATCGCCGAAGGTTCACATCAAGAAACCACTGAACGCCTTCATGCTGTATATGAAAGAGATGAGAGCTAGCGTTGTCAAAGAATGTACCTTGAAGGAGAGTGCTGCCATCAACCAGATCCTAGGAAGAAGGGTAAAAATGAATATTCATGAATATTCAATGTAGCCCATTGGTTATCATGAAAACTATTTGCATCAATAGGAAAGAAGGAGAAATTAATAGTGAATCTTTCGTTAAGGTACAAAGTAGCCGTCAGGGAGACGTGGGGATTGATTTTCACAGAAAATTTTAAAAGATCAGAGCATCAGGACTGAGAGAAGAGAAAATAATGAATATTTATTAGTAATCAAAGTACCTGTTTGGGAGGCATGTGATTGGTTATTGTGAAAAGGATAAAAGCTGTCATCATTATGACTAAGGCTAATAGGAATGAATATGCATTGGTAATTGAAAGCGACTGTTAAGGAAGCATGTGATTGGTTTAAGTGAAAGATAAAAGATGACATCATTTGACTAAGGGTATTGTAATACTGAATATTCATTAACATTCATTAGCTATTCGGTAAGAATCAGATTGGTTATTTTGAACTTTAAAATATGACCTCATCGGGATCACATCACTTGCATATAGGTACGATAAAGACGGAGTTGGATGGTCCATAACCTAGTTTCAAAAATAGCCAGTTACCTGTATAACACACAACATTAGTTATAGCTATGTTGCACATCCTTTGTGCCTTTACTACTTGTAATGGCTTGAAACTAGACACAAATGGCAACACAAAGATGGAAGTTTCAAAATATTCAAAAATATCAAAAAGGTACAGAGGTAATTTTTTTCCCCTTTTCTTTCTTAAGTAAATCACAACCAAACAGAACAGAAGACCCATCATGATTGAAATGTAACGAAGCGTTACTGCCGAGAGTTAACACAATACAGAAAGCTTGCAAAACTAACAGTTACTCAGTCCTATTCAAAATTTTTGCTTTCGAGTATATTAAACGGGACACAATAGCTCAGCATGGAATCTTCTGTAGTATTGTCACATGGTTCAGTTGCCTGGAGACTAAAGCCTGTTCTGTAGTAAGGTCTACTAAACAAGAAAGAAGGATTTTAAGATCCACATTCTGTCCTACAAAAGAGGACCTGGATTTCACACTTCTTGCAAATAATGCCATTACGTGATATCTGGGCGCTTTTTCTAACTGATTTTAATTGGTCGATATTATTTTGAATTCATTTCCTTCATTTTTTTTATTCTTTTTGTTGTTGTTATTTTGTGTGTGTGTGTGTGTGATTGAATGTGCAGAAAATTTGTATGCACATTCTGTATGCATAACTGACAACTATTTTTAGGAATGAAATATTCACTTTTCCCTCTGTCCCCCCCTCCCCCTTCTGCCATTTTGCAGTGTGCCACATTTGTGGCAATTACTTAAAACAATTACATAAAAGTTAATAGCGGTCCTAAAGTTTCGATGCCAGCAGGACCTTCTTCGGACAGAAACTGAATCTCCTTCAGTCAAGACTCTGAAGAAGGCCCTGCTAGGATTGGAAACCTCATGCAATCCAGCTTTTATATATTTTACCTACACAGGCTATTCACTGCAAATATAAAGCAGTTTGTGAACCATGTTTTTTCTTTATCTCCTTTGATTGATAGAACAATTGTAAAGAGATAGGCAATGAAATATGAGTCAGAGAAGTGGGGGGAAAAAAATCACAAATATCTTGCGGTTAATAACAGTCATGGTTAGTTTAAACTTTATACTTCTCTGTTAACTCTGCAAAAACTTTATAAAGCTCTATTGGAGTTGGTTGTCCATTCTGCTGGGAATAGGTCGTGGAGAAGTGTGAAGATGAACGCCTCAGAAAGTGCCATGCCACCTTATTGGAACAAAAGTCTATAACGTGTTCAACCACTGGAAAATGTGTTTGTCCAACCACGGCAAATCTTTCAAAAAAACAAATCGTTGGTAAAAAGTGAGAAACTTGTGACAGTTTAAAGCCTCCCCCCCCCCAAAAAATAAAATAAAAGAGAGTTATTTCCATCAAAAAGTGATATTTATTTCTGGTTCCAAGGTGAAGTACTTTTATGGCCGTTTTCTTTCCAACTTGGGATTAATGACTGCAATATATTCACTGTTAGCTACAAACATAGAGATATATATATATGTATGTATATATAATATATATGCGTTCAACAAATTAGTCATCTGGGATATATACTCAATTTATGGTAGGCATTGAGTGTTTCATAGATGTTACAAAATAACACAAACCAAAAAATGATCTTGTGGTTATATATAGTTTAATACTTCCAATGTTGCATGTAGTCTTGACATATACCAGGCTTTTTCCAAAAATAGAAAATTATTTCAAAATGTTTTCCTTTCCTGTAGAGAGATTGTACGGTGAGAAAAGTTGAAACATAAAATATTGAGACTCGTGAAAAATCCGCTTCAAAAAGACGAGAAATAATCTCCTGTCTAACGAATTGATCCGACTTTTTGAGATTTTGTACGTTAATGTTGAGAAACACAAACAATAACTGTGAAGACTCGGGAAGAGGATACAGTGCTTTGAAATACCATCCCTGTTAAGAAATGGTGTCACCTGTTGACATTTTACACATCGCCTGAAGTTGATATTCTTGTGGACTATCCTAGAGTTGTGTTTAGTGTTTTAGAGGGGGGTTCCTGGAAGGGGGGGGGTCATTGAAGTATAGTTAGATGAGTAAAATTCTTTTCAAGACCTACAAGGGTAGGTGTTAATTTTCTGTACATTTGTAGTATTTGATTATTTCTTTGTAATATTACAGGCCTGTTGTCTGTTTTCTCTTCATGCCCTTTAACAACAGAAATTTGTTGACAACGAGACATGCATTTAATATCAGTTATGAAGGGTACGTACGAGAAAATGTTGGAAACGGGGAATTCACATGGACGGAATTTACCATGTACAGTAGCTATGGATGTATATTTAGCTGTGTTGAGGTATGGTTGACCGCAACTTTTGTCTTTTTTATATTTTCTTCAGTGGCATGCCCTATCGCGTGAGGAACAGGCCAAGTATTACGAACTAGCTCGTAAGGAGAGGCAGCTGCACATGCAACTATATCCAGGTTGGAGCGCGAGAGACAATTATGCAACGGCCTGTCGACGGAGAAAGAAGAGGAAGGATAAAAACCAGGGAGATGCATCAGGTATGATGGAGGGATCAGATGAGTGACCCTCCCCCTGCCCCCCCCCTCCCCCTTTGATTCATTTAATTTAATTTCATCAAATGAATCGGGCTATATTAAAAGGTGTACATGATATTTCATGCAAACTTACCCCCTCCCAAACCTCTATTCCCCAGAAAAATGTCTCCCCACCCTCCGCACCAACATTAACAACTGGTTATTCGTAGCCAGTTGACGGAAAAAAATTACATTTAGCTTCTGCTAGTTTGAGAAGACATTTCCTTGCAAGAACCACCACCTTCAGGCCTGAAATGACCATAAAGTAACCTGATGATAAAGAAAGCATCAGTGACATGGATGAAAAAAACTTTGTAATAGATGGTGGCACCTTCATTACTCTTGAAAGATATACATTAAAATATTCATGACAGTCAGCAGGAGTTGTTTGTAATAAAATGCTACGTTCCATGTCTGACTCACGACCATATGAAAATAATGCCAGTTCTTGTTTTTAATAATTCATTTTTGTTCTTAGTTAGGTTGCTTAGGCAGGGAAGTAACATATGGATTGGAGTGGGTGGCGTGTGTGTGTAGGTGTGGGCGTGGTGCTGGTGTAGTACCTCGTAGACATGATATCTCAAGAAGGGCGCTGTTGCCAGATGGCGTACGTGACATGCTGCATAAATGATAACGAGGTGTTAATTGCTTTTGGGTGTGGTGAAAGGTCATTTTAGGTCAAACAGAGCAGAAGAATGCTTTGGCAAAAGTTCTTAGGCTGGACATTTTGCCGTACACAAAAAGAAAATTGTCGAATATCCTTAAAAGCTGAAATCTAATTGATAGCGTTTAAGATTTATCAGTTTTACACAGTCTGAAGAAGTCTAGCTTCGTAAAGATCATACAGCCAGGGCAGGATGAAGTAAAGTATGTGGCATTTTGCTTCTTCAGTTATTTGTGCCGTCTGGGCATTACACTGCACTGTGTGTGTACATTGTAAACTGCTGTAATTTTGTTTATATCATTCTATTTCACAAACTACGTTTTCATCCTTATTCTCTCAGATCCTTCAACCCCAAAGAAGTGTCGAGCAAGGTTTGGTGTGGACCAGCAAGACTTTTGGTGTAAACCCTGCAGGTAAGAGTGACCTAAACTCTCCCTAGTAGTGAGAGGGGTCTCATTTTTGCGTTGAAATATGAAACAGTTAGGTGGGGTGGGGGGTACCACTCCAGACCATCAAAATGAAAAATATGACACGTGAAAAAACAAAAGTTAAGAAAGTATAAAAATGAAGATTTGACGGTATTATATCAAGGCCAAACATTTGACCTCACAGGTCTCCATTTATTCACGTGGGTGAAAAGAGGCAAACTGAGATTAGATTCCTTGCCCAAGATCACAATGTAATTAACCGGCCAGGACTAGAACATTCAATCCTTAGACCGCAAGTCAAATGTTTTAACCACTTGACCACAACATAAATCCACCATTATGTTTGTGCATTTGGCATAAATCTAAAAATCACCGGCTAAAGTTGGAAGTCTTGAAATGGTATCGCCGTTTTAGGCACTAGGGTTTGATGGAAGGGTGGTGCAGTAATTTGATAATATTACACGGCATGGTACAATATTCCAATCCGATGCATGGTGCAACTTTAAACGAGAGGAAAGCCTCATTACATGTTTCCAGTTTAGTGACTTGTGCAGGAGAGAAATCTAAACTCTACCGTGACAGACTGTCAAGGCAAAAGTAAAAAGGAATCTTTTCAGACGAGCAAAACAAGAAATTTAAATTAGAGATTGATTTCACCAGGTGAACTTGTGAACTCATTGTCCTTACAAGCTGTGCATGATGTTACATTCTTTGGGGATTTCTGAATGCAGTAATAACTCAAAAAGCATCTAGTGAACCCTTTTAAACTTTAATTTGACATATTGACTTCATTAGTCATTTACAAGACTTCCGTGCCAATTCTTAATGCTGTAAGGCATTGCACTAATCATTTTAATGTTCCAATTATTTCAAGAATGGAAATTAGGGAATGATTTCACCATGTGAACTCTGTCCATTTAAGCTGTGTGTGATGTTACATTCCTTGGGGATTTCTGAATGCAGTAATAACTCAAAAAACATCTAGTGAACCCTTTAAACTTTTATTTGATGTATTGACTTCATTCTTAGTTATTTACAAGACTTCCGTGCCAATTCTAAATGCTGTAAGGCGTTGCACTAACTAACCGATTTAGTGTCTCTGTTTTATGTCACCAAGAGCAGGCACAACTGCTGAAGTAATATACATATAAATGGGGGTTCTGAAAGAATATTTTAAATATTCCGCCCTGTCAAGTTGAGGCAGTCTGTGACTCGTTTAGTAGTATTATTTAGTCAATCGATTTGTCAAGAAATCAAATTTTGGTGAATCCACTTCAGCTGTGAGCTAGATAGATATGATCAACTGATACCAGCAAATAGCTTTGCCTTTCCTGTTTTGTTCGGGGAGAGTTCTCTCTCATTGTGAAAGTCAAGGAAGGTTTTAGGGATCTGATCAGGTTTTTCTTTTGCTTCTACTTCCCAGTACCTGTGTTTTTCTAAACCAACTGAGATGCAAATAAAATTACACAAAATAATATAGCAACAAAAATGAACCCAAATAAAAGAGATACCAGTGCTCTGGTAACCCACTACTGAAGTCAATGTCAATCTGCGGGTATAATTGGAGCATCAGGCCATTGATTAACGGATTAAAGGAATATCATGGACTCCTACCCTTGAGGCTCCATTCTGACTCTCGAATGAAAGGTTCTAAAAGATATTCCAGGATAACACTAAACCTTTGTGTACTTCTCTAACCATATTTTGACATGTAGCTGTAGGCCATGGAAGTGTTTGTGGTAACAAGCTAGTTAATGGCATTGAAAAATAGTTTTATTTGTAACTTTGAACTTCATTTGGAGATAATATACTTGGGGATTGGTCCCGGATGTTGAAATGCAGCCCGGGGGGGGAGGGAGTGTCTTATTTTGTAGGGAGTGAGGAGAAGTAGGTACACAAGCAGAAAAACACAACACAAAATACATATACACGTTGTTCTGTCTGTCAGAATCTACTGGGGAGAAGTGACTCATCTCTTGGTAGGAGATTTAGTGGATCAGGGAGGATTAAGATTACTTTACAAACATATTAAACATATATGTATAAT
>KN885204.1:0-13132 GCA_000934455.1 Apostichopus parvimensis
GTCAGATTACCGGCATTAGACGTTTCTTTTTGCGCGAGTCTTCACACCCTTTAATATCTGAATCATTTCATGTAGTGGTTTTGCTACATTTAAACATCAGTTACCTGCATCAAGTTTTGTTCATAGGGTGTTGATGCACGGTGATAGATTTGGTTCAAAAGTAATAGATTTGGTTTTGAAGTTGGTGAAGTTTTGTGGGCTTTGGGAATCACTTTTTAGGAATGGTAATTGACCTTGTTTCATGTAATTTGATGAGATGAGGGTTCTGGGTATGGTATGTTACTAATTATTTCTTGAAATCTTAAAAACAATAACATTATTCCTTTATTTAACCTCAAAATAAGGTACGATTTCTCAAAAGTGTTCATATGACTTGATGTGTATTAGTTCTGTGAGATAATTTAATATTTTAAGGTAATTAGAAGACAGAGCCAAGCATGTTCGGAAATTCTCAACAGGGTACTTACTCCCTAGTGTACATTTCTTCTCAATCGATAGCAGCATTATAACTTCATGAAATGTGGACGAATATCTAGATGTTACCGATAGAAATGCAGAAGAAAGCCCATTCCAAATGTCTATAATTTTATAAATTAATAGCCATTACAAATGTCTTAACCAAAAAAACATGCACTATGCAGCCAACTTACATAAGATACAATTCCTACAAGGTCAAGCTAGGGTGTTTTTTTTTCTTCATTCATGGGTGTCAACTTTCTCAGGACAAACAGTCGGTAACTATTGACACTGTTCACATGGGACAATGTGCTCGTCATAACAAACCGCAGGTTATTTGGTTTTCTTAGTGATCTCACCCATTCATATACATGTGTCACTTGTTAATGCCTCTCTTTTCCTCAAAAAGCGTAGCTTCTCAAATAAAGTCACAATTTTGTGATTCTGAGTTCGTTCAGTGGAACTTTTGAATCGTGGTCCGATGAAGTTCTCGTCATAACTCATAACTCACTCGTGTTCTGATGTCGATCCTGTTATACCATGTGAACAATGCCTGTATACTAATGGTCACATTGTAGTCTGCAAGATTTGCTACTAGTTGCTTTTATCATTATAATCATCAAATGTATTTATGCCTGGATAAAAAGTGATTATTGCATAAATACAATGTTCAAGGTTTTATGAAAACAAGCGATTTTGATGTGCCATCATTTTGTTTTTTGGGAATAGGAATTGTTTTATATTTAATAATAAGTGATATTGTACATATACATATGTACATATTGAAGAGAATTTTCCAAAAAAAAAAATACATGGTTGTAGAAAATATATATTAATTGCAGTTTATAATTTTCTGCTTTCTCTCTTCTTCTTTTTTGCAGCAATTTAAAATATCTTAGCAGAGATCATTAGGTGTAAAACAAAAGTATGATGCCTAGTTGTGTTGCCAACCAACCCGAACTAGTTTACTATCAGTTGCTTTCATTGTAATGGATGTCACTATTACTAATAAGGTTCAAATTGAGGTTCAAAAGTAACCTTTATAAAATGCCTTCTGATGATAGAAAAAATTTCTTGTGATAAAGTCATGAATCTTCACTATGCAGCATATCATTTTCTTGATAAGTGACGGATGGTGGTAACCAAAGAAACAAACACCTAATTGTTTCCACGAAATTTGCCAATGCATTGTTAGTCATCCTCTGCTGTGTGTAAGCACAAAATTAACCCTTGAGCCCGAAGCGCGGGTTAACGTGAGTTACTAATACTACGACGTTCTTTTCTTTCATTCACCCCCACACCGTGACGTCATGTAAGGAGTAAACGCATTGATGATGACAACAACAAGAAACACGTACATATGCACAATGATGTACTCATACAGTGCATAGCCCTATGCAGGAGTGAACATATTATATATAATGCTTTGTGTAGAAATGACAAAATGGCAACCACAGAGGACAAGAGCATTTTAAAACCCGGTTTAATACTCAACGTTGAAGTCGAAGATGCCCTCGACGGTGTCGTCATGGTTTGTCTCAGACACGAAGGCAGAACTCTAAGGGGCATCCTACTCGATTCAGACAAAGGGTAAGAATTGGTGTAAGAATAAGTTTTTAGCGCGTATGCGTTTTGTAGGTTTGACAGGTCTTCGAAGTGTTGGTAAGAACAGGGCAGGATTACAGGGGCTGGTCTTGTACTGTAGCGGAATGCGTTGCAAAACCAACCGAGTGCATCGGTTAAATGTTGTATTGGCGCGATCGTTGTATTCGTACACATGTGTGATCAGACAAATTTGTCGCGGCAGTTTCCATGTTGAAAAAGCTAGTTATTATTGCAAATAAATGTGCGTAGGGCCTAGGCTACTGTTACTTGTAAAGACAAGTCAAATGTCACTGCATTTGACAAGTGACAGTAACTGACTCCAGTGAGGTTTAACATTGCCAACAGTTGCCAATGCATAAGTAAGTCACAGACTAAGGTAGGATTTGGTGATTATATGAAGGGCAGTTTCTCTGGAAGGAACATGTCTGGATTGCCTGTAAATGCTAACATCATTCCTCTAAATCAACATTTTGTTACACTTAGCTAGTTAAATGACTGAAAACATTGAAGTGACATTTTGAAGAAAGAAGAGTCGGTCAACCAGTTCAGAATTACAGCACATGTTTGATACATTGTAAAATTACAGCTGTATAGTGCACAGCAAAAGGGCTTCACAGAGGAGAATATATGCATTCAATATTATATTACATTTTTCCTATGAGAGAAGCATGTGTGCTGTAGCTAATGTAAAGTAGTACAGTTTGATAACATGAAAATGTCAAAGTGTGCAGTACCTCATAAACAAGAGAGGAAATCCATTCAGCATTACATTATATTTTTCCTATGAGAGAAGCATGTGAACTGTAGCTAATTGTAATGTAGGACGGTTTGATAACAGAAAAATTTCAAAGCGTGCAGTACCTCATAAACAACGCACACAAAACAGAAATGAATTTTAATTTATTTGTCAGTGTTCACTGTCTTTTAAGGACAATACAAATCCAAAAACCTCAAAGTTTTCTTGTGAAACGTGATACCAAACCATCCACTGAACAATCGATCAAACAACTTGTGATTGAAAATATCTTCAAAGATAATTGTTTAGGTTTCCTTATTGCATGCCTTTTAAGATATTTTTCTTCTGGCTCAAGCGATAGACTGAGTTGAAATCGACTCACTGCGCAGTATACATTGATCTTTGGGAATAAAACCTCACAAATATATTTTGATTTTGGAAGACGGAGGATTAAGTCGCAACTTGTTAATATATAGTGCTTGTTTTCAGCATTCAGTGTATAACTAGTTGTGTAAAAATCTTTCATGTCTAATTTGCTTTATTCTTTGTTTACTTTCAGGTTAGCAGAGTTTGAATTTTCTCACAAGATTTCCACTTTTGATGGATTAGGTCTCTAGAATGTACAGTGACTTCGCTGTGACAAAGCTAATATTGGGGTTTCCATCAATGTATTGGTCATAGACTTAAATTGATATATTTTGCCTCTGATTGTTTCAAATGAGCTTTCATCAGCATCTCATGTTGTTGACATCCACACAACCAGCTTGCTTTTTTACTTTGTTAATGAGGGAAAAAGGTGTTTGAATTGCTTAGAAAGGCATAATATAAATTTGTCTGTTATACTGTTAACTGCTGAGGTAACGACAACACCAAAATTAGGTGATTGAAATTTGGATAACAGACAGTAGTGTAACTTTAAAGTATACTTCTAGCTGCTCAAACACTCAACACTTTCACAGGGCTTTGATTCTCGACCTAACCTTATTTCTAAGGAAGGGGTTGATGCTACAGTCTCATTATTTATAGCAGATTTTTATGTTTACTGAACCTTTTATATTGGTGCCCGTTACATACATTAAATATGTTCGAAAACAAGATTTTAACCATTTATGTCATTTATAAAAGTGAGACTTCACTGGTCAAGCTTATAGACTACTTTGTTACGGAATTTTGGTAAATCGAAAAAACATCAAATAAATGTCTCCAAATCGACTCAAGAAGCTGATTTAAAATTGATAACACTTACGAGTTAGTTACAGTTTCCAGCATAGTGTACTATCTTGGATTTAAGACAAACAACTTCATTTATGTAGAGACGATTGAGATATGAGTAAACCACGTAACAAAATGCAACTAAGAGCTACTGCAGTGTACTTGAACTGCACTGCAAAATGTCTTTATTTTATTTTGTTTCATTTCAAATTGTCAGTGGGAAAAGCAATGCCTCTTATAAATTGTGCAAACAAATAACTGCTCTTGTCATATCATGAATATAACTTCTTGAAAACTGAATATGCATATCTTCAGTATGCCAGCCCAGCCCAATTGGGACAGTTTTCTAATGCTCATACCACTCTATACTGTCATCTCATATCGTGCTTCATAGTATGCGTACTGAGAGTAAGATTAATCCCGAACATTTATATAATAGAAACAGGATATTCAATTGTTCATAGTGCTCGGACTACTATCAGTACAAGAGTTATAATGCGTGGCATGAAAGTACATCTAATTAAAACTTGACCCAACTCCATTTTGCACCCAAATCGAGGAGAAAAATTTAAAAAAATACAAAAGGCAATGTGAAGATTTGTATTTTATTGCTTGTCAGTTCGATATGAGGATTTGGCAACCGAATAAATTGCTCTGGGAGGTCTCTCCTTAAAGTTGTATCATTTTGCACAGGCGGTGTGTTTTAAGACAAAACAAGGTACTGCAATTCCTGCGGAACTTTTTATTATATATATACATGAATATAACAAAGTATAGGAAGTGACCTATTAACCCTCTCTAGTCTTGTCTAGTCAATCTAGTATCAGAAAGAAAGGAAACAAGTCTTACCGGAAGAACTTCAAGCCCAGACCATGAAACATATACTGTTATACTGCTAAGTTCTTACATTTTCACATTACGTTTTAGTCTGCCGTTCCCGCTGACTTCAAGTTTCAACTTTACGGAATGGCGAATGCCATCGGAGATGAGAATGGTGCAAGAAGGACCATACATAACATGGCTAGAAGAATATGTTGGACTCAAAAGGGGCAGCAAAATAGGTCCTAGGCCCTATGGCACTTTGCTAACCCCTGTAATGTATACTGACATTATTAAAAGGATCGCCCAGAGGGAAATTAATATTTGACCTGTTATCAAATTAAACTAGTATTATATATTTCTTTATTGGAATTACTCATCCTTTCTGCAGGTCCTGCCCAGGCTGGGCCTATTACAATTTGACAATCATGTTAATAAATTCTGTAGTATACTATTCTTCTTAATTGGTTCCTAACCATTTGTTTTCAGGTCCCGCCCAGGCTGGGCCTATGACAATTTTTCAGTCGTGTTATTAAATTCTGTAGTATTAATATTTTTCTCATTTGGTTTCCAAACATCTCTTTTCCAGGTCCTGCCCAGTTGGCTTGCCAAGCAATGACATCCTCAGGAGGGATCTCAACGATAAATTTGGTGTTCCTGAAAACGAGATAGCTACAATCGAAGCCGACATCGTCAAGCGAGATCCACATTCAGCCCTCAGCTACCGGCAGTCATACTTTCAAAATATGCCCCTACCTCCGCCAAGACCGCTGCTATGTGGTAAACCTCAGCCTTCACCTAAGCCAAAGCTTGGACCTTCCTACACCACGAGGACTAGACCGTTGAAACTGCGACCGCGGCAGATTTTATGTAGCAATTGTAAGCAAGACTGTTCAAAGAAAAATACAACAAAGAGGAAATTACTGACAAATGGAAGTAATTTGCCGAAGAAAAAAAGCCGGTTAGATCCTCTGAAGAAACACGCACCTCACGGTCTGAAAAAGACACAGATACACTCTCTGAAAAAGACTCTCAAGATTTCGTATGCCACTCCTCAGGGTAAAGATCATGTAACGATTTCACCACGTTCTTCAGGTAACGATAAAAGAGTTATTAACACGCAGCCAAACGGCAAGAAAGTGAACGGCATTCCCAAGGGTGCTAAGCACACCAAACAGGATAACGGAAAGCCTCAAATCAGGGAGGAGAAGAAGAAGATGGTAGTTAATGGATTCCATCACCATATCAAGAAACCAAAGCATGTCCACTCGATTGTCGGTTCTGCCACGACGTTACACCCAAAGCAAGAATTCACAACTTTGAAAGTTTCTGTGGAAAAGGAGAAAGAAAACGAGAACTCTCTGTCGGCAGTTGCTGCAAAGGAGGTTCTCACAAACAGTCTCAAAGTTCATCTGGTCGAAGATCTCTTCGTGCCGTGTTCGAAAGGGAGGTTGTCAGATACCTCGAGCGAGTCCTCCTACTCCAGCAGTGTAAGTTCAAAGCGATCGAGGAAGAACACTGGCGTGGCCCCTTCAGACTTTTTGAAACAGGAGACGAACGATTCAGACAGGGAAATTGAATTCAAAGACCTGCCTCCGGATAGAAGCGACATTTTGAGCAGTTCAAATGAAAACTTGCAGCCGAGGAAAGTCCCGCCTCTGAATCTAAAAATTCACAAGAAAAATGTGACAAAGTACAGGCTGCAAGATGGGAGAACTATGTGTCTCGGGGACATCGTCTGGGGTAAAATCATTGGCTTCCCGTGGTGGCCAGGTAGAATATCTCAGATCGTGGTCAGCAGACGAGACAACGGGGCCGTGCTCCAACAAGATGCCCAGATCCGCTGGTTGGGCGCCACCACCATATCACATATGCCCCTAGAGAAGCTCTACCCATTCCTGCCATATTTCAAAGAGAGGTACAACAAGAAACGGAGAGGTGTCTACAAGAACGCCATCTCAGAGGCGATGGAAGAAGCCAAATCCGTCAGTACAGAGGTCCGGGAACTCAATACCATGTTTGAGACTTCCCAAATTTGCTGAAAGGGTGAGTATTCATTTGGAAAATGGAGATCCTTAAAGATAGCGTGCTACACATTTAAGTCTGTGATCAGTCACATGTTGGAAGTACGTTATCACTGCCAATGGCACAGGCCACCCACTGTATGCATGGCTCGTGTGAAAGGAATTGGTATTGGCATTAGGGCACAGCAGAGTAGAAAAAATGTACAAGAATTGTCATTGTCTTAGTAGAAAACAGAAGACCTTGAGAGGATGAAAAGAAAAAGGATGTTCTTCAGTGGCTATTGGGATACAAGAAAGTTTGTTGAAAGTTTAGAAAAGTGATATATATGTAAAAAGAAGTTGAATTTTTTACACTGATACCCCCCGTAATATATGATCATATAAAACCAAGTGCAAAGTTCCATGTTCAATTGCCCGTTGGTTACAGTGATAGAGGTTATTTTTTTGTGATGGCAGTTTTGCGTGTGTGTGTGTGTGTGTGTGTGTATGTGATGCTGCTTGTGAAGAGAACATCTGAAGAAGGGTAACCTTAAGGGATCACATAATTTCCATGTGGATGCCTCATATTGCGTACAAGAACCCTACTGCTTTGGGTGGAGGTCAAAGGTCATTTGGGGTCACCAGAGGTCAAACTGTGAAAACCTTGTGAACAGGATATCTCAAGAAGGAAAACTTTAATGAATCTCATACTTGGTGTGTCGGTGCACCATATTGAGTAGAAGAACTCTATTGTTTCTGATGGAGGTCAAAGGTCATTTGAGGTCACCAAAGGTCAAACCTTGTAAGCACGATATATCAAGCAGGAAAACACTTCTGGATCTTATATCTGGCATGTAATGCCCAAAACTGAATGCTAGACACTGATTTATGACCATGTTAACATGACATCAATCTCTTTGAGCTGCTCTCATTAAATTATTAATAAAGACCAGTGGTGAGTACAACAACCCTATTAAAAAGGGTGGCGATCAGAGGTCAAATTGTGAAAGCCTTGTCAACATGATATCTCAGAGGTAATGATGACTCAAACTGTGATTCATGATTCACAAAAGTGTTAGTTAATGCCCATGGATCTTAAACAGTATACCTATAAGTGTAAACACAGTAACAACACGATGAAAACATGTCAATTTGAAACCACAGTACTGAAACCAATATTTCCTATGGGCAAGGAATCAATAAGCCTATTGGCTTTCTGGTTTTACCTCCTTTCCATCAACTTCAGTGTTTTATGATGATTAATGTAATAAAAGTCATCAATTTTGAAATGATTGTTAAGATTTATGATTTTTGAGGTATTCTTCTTGGCTACTTGCGACAAGTTATTTTAATGAGTCAAGTTGTACAGTTGCATGAATAAATAGCAGTGGTATTCTCTTTAAAGAACTCATACCTGGCCAGATCATGCCTAGCTCATAAGTCTTCATTGCATTGCAAGGTTTACTCTGTTGCTGTTAACAGTATACAATTTCTATGTTTAAATATTGGTCTCTCTGGTAGGTTATTTGTCTGTCCCATTACTTGTCCAAATGATTTTGCCAAAATTGTTATCATCTCAAATTCAAAGACATTTCCCTGCATGAGCATACTTCAAATCTCCTAGTTACAATAGTATCTTCTCTACAGCGAGGCTTGTATACTTAAAGGCATTAAAGAGTCGCCCCAAACCGCGTCCCCCCATTGATAACGTTAACTTTACATTGCTTGCAAGTGAAGTTTTTTCTTGTCACTACAAAATGCAGACAGTAATGAAACGTGATACCTTGTTATCTTTTATCTAGACCTGAGATGTCCATCGCTGCTATGTACACTGTGTTGTGGGTATTGACCGTAGCTGCATGTATTGACTGTACACTAGTGTCTAATTACCGACGGTAGCAAGCTGTGTGTGTGTATTTTCTGGGATCGATGGTGGGTGTCTAACACTTCTGTTACACCTCATTCAAAACTAGGTCAGATTACCGGCATGAGACGTTTCTTTGTGCGCAAGTCTTCAATGCCTTTAACACAGGCTAGTACCCTTACCTCAACTACTGAGTTACATCAGGCCCACAGACTTGTGACAATCATTAGGGAGGAATATATTTAGGGGTGAAATACAAACCAAGTAATGGCATTTAACATCCTCATGATGACAGGTGTGGTGTAAGGGACTTGGACTGAGTGTGCGCTCATTGTGACATCATGCAATATTTGGTTCTTTCAGTTCTCAGTTTTGATTCCTTCCTGTAGGCAGAAGGAATCTATGGGATGGTGATGGCGTGTGTTCAAGTGTTTGTGTATGTGACGCTTGCTTGTAGACACCGTAACTCAAGAAGTTCATTGTGGATTAACTTCATACTTGGAATCAAAAAGCCAACTGGCTTTCTGGTTTTCTCCGTGGTTACTTTCATGGAAAACTTAAATGTATATGTTTCATAATTTAGATTTATATTAAAGTTAAACCTGGACTTACATTATCACATCATTCACATGATTCCATAGAGTAAGCTTCTATAATTGCTATATAGCAATATGGGAAAATGTATCAATATGGTTAAGTTGTAATAAATGATACAGACAATTTATCATCCTAGCTAAATAAAGAACTCTGAAGCTTACAAATCTTGTAAGTCTTCCAAACCTTAGTTCTATAAAAATTAAAAAACAAAAACCACCGATTGGTTAAGTCTTTGTCTTCTTGACTTTGTTGCTGTCCATTACCGATCAACCAATCACATCTCTGGTTTATAAATTGCCCTCCTTGCTAGGCTGTTTGGTCACTAGCTTGCATTGCTGATGTTGTTCATCTTGATATATTGGTTTGAGAAAGTTGTTCCTTACCTAACCTTTTCTGTGTTTGTTTTCTTTTCTGTCCTGCAGGAACAAAGTGGATCAAACATATTGGATTACTACTCCAGGTTTGTAAAGTGTTAAGATACATTTTTTTTGGAGAGGGCGAGGGGGGTGGGGTTCCTAATAGAAGCTCAAATGCTTGTTAAAAATTGCATGAAAGGTCTGTCCTATTCCATTGCATTGATTCTTTTAGTAGAAGTTTTTTTCTGTGTTGTTTGAGTAGTTCTTGTATAATATTAAAGCATACACATTTGTAATAAGTGTTGAGTAATCATAAATTGTGCATCGAAACTTGAGCCAGAGAATTAAGTTTACGTAACTTAACCGTTCTCTGTATTCGATGACCTTTAAATTTTTCTCGGATGACTGTGAAGTAAGCTCATATACCTGTCATGTATTGGCATTATGTGAGAAATGATGTAGTAGAATTTTAGCAAAATATATCACTCACCCCACCCACACCTCTTCCCCCTCCCCTCCCCCTCCCCCTCCCCATTGCACTTATTGTGACTTGTTTAATCTGAGCTAGATTCTGAGTTAAATGCCAGACATTAAATTGGTTTTGTTCAAGACACAGTATTAAGTTTACTAGGTGGTATTTGTATTATAAGAATGTGTTCACGTTGCATAGCCATTGTCTGCAGACTCCAAAACCACTCAGGAAAAAATTAAAACTAACGATCTGTGTGGTCTCTGTGTATTTCCTGGCCTTTGTTCCTTGAAGCAGTGTTGTTATTGTGCAGTCACTCTTATCTTTCCAAAAAAACAACCACAGTGCTTTAATTTTTCACTATCTGCACAACGGTACAAATCTTGTGGCATTTTTCTCAGTAAACGGCTGGCAGTTTTGGTGCTAAACATTAGGTACATGACACACAAACACTTAGGCCACTGAAGAGTGTGCTTTTTAATATTCTTCTAAACTTTATTGTTACCCTCTAAATAATAATTTGTGCAAGCTTTTTGGGCAGTTTTCATCAATTTTATGTGATTATGGTCAAAGATTAATGTTAAGTGATAAATATCAGTAACCATCGTTTACCATGACAACTCCAAAAGTGTAACAAAGTTGAGTTCATTTATCACTTTTACATCAGTCATTGCTATCAACCATGGGTTCTTTATTGGCGACCTGAGGCCAAATCAGGCCAGCGAAAGATTTACCCACTTAGCCAGTGGGGAAAAAAAGACCGTCCCACAATCTTACACTATTTGGGTATGCAGGTAATTGGGGGTTCGGGCTTGACCACTATACAGGCCTACTGTCCATATTGATCAATCTAAGAACAGTTTGCTCCAACCAATGTTTGTCTCTGGCCCTCGTAGAAAGTTAAATTCGGAGACCCTTTTACATTGACCTCAGTGCCAAAGAGAATAGAACAGTAGATTAAAATATCCCTTGTACCCTGTAGCATGGTTTATGCCAAGTTAATACCGCAGAGCAGGGTTTTGTGCTTAACAACATTGAAAGGGAAAGAAATTTATATGAAGTTGTGATATAATAGTTTTTTGCACTCTGCCATCTTCATAGCTTTGTACAGGCCTGGCATTATTCAAATTAACATTCTTGTCCCTTATTGGTTGATAGTGATACAGCTGCTTTAGGTCTTCTAATAATTCACTGCAACTTCAATTTCTGACTAATTCACACTCCCTTTGTTTGTGGGTTCTGAAATTTAGATGCTCTCAGATGTGTCACTGTTAATTGAGGTCGGAAAGTAAATATGTTCAGGAAGTATAGATTTCAAAATAATTAAAGAAGAGAGAAAAGGGGTCAAAGTCTGGAGAAAAATTTGCCCACAAAATCCTGTCAGCTGCATTCACTATAGATAGGAAGATAATTTGACTGAGAATAGTCATAAGAACTACTGTAAATGAGAAGGACTGCTTCCTTATATTCTGATTAGATTCTGAATACATTATTGACATTTAGTGTAACACTCTGGAAGTGATATCTGTAGATTTAGTCATGTAATCAGCTTTAGAGCTTGTCAGAATATAGATGGCAACTATTTCAGACACACAGTATTTTTGAGATGCGTCACATGCAACAAGTGATGACTTTACCGTGAGTGACTATGAATGAAATTTTGTTTTTACATAGTTGTGGTTTTTCGAACAGAAAATTGGTTACCTTAAGTCAGTGCCGATCATCATTCAAACTGAACCATATACATGGGAACGTTAAACGTATGTACAACTTAAACATCATAGCACGGATTGTGAAAAATTACTCATTGTTGTACAGTTTACTTATCACAACAGTGAGATGTTCCAGATAACCATAGGGTGGAAAATTATGTACGTGACCCAACAGAGTGCTTACAAATACTTTCCATGTGGCATACATCTGGAGTGTAATAACCACAATAGGTGGAATCATGGAACCGACATGCATGTGATGATGTGTCTTATGTTAATCGTAACCAGGCCTGGATGTCTCCTGCTATGAGAAATATTCCAAAGGTAGTGCGAGTTAAGGGCCGAGCCTCGAAATATCACCATGCATTATGTTTGATGGGGATTTCCTTACCATTTACTAATGTGCTCCTAACTATCCACATGTGAAATAGTTTGAAGAACATTTATATTGACCCCAAAATTTGAACATATGAAAGTCAGCCAAAATGTTGTCAAAACCAATCTCCTCAAATTGTTTGTTCCTTAAAGCAGCAGCAGCATTTTGCATATGGTCAAAAAGTTTTGTATTTTTAACGGATATAACAAGTATTGATCCAAATCTGATTAATCAAACTGTGAAGGACAACCTCCTGGCTTCTTTGCATTCAACACACACTATAAATTAGCTTGTAATTGACAGTTTTCATTCCATATTATTATTGTCGGCCACGACATATAATTAATTACACGCAAGCTTAAATGAAAGTCTGGTTCAAATACATTTAAGTTTGTGACAATTTGATATTAAGGTTGACAACTGTGAGGTGTGACGAAGCTGCCATCGTTATAGGATTCGTAGCATCGGTTTGAAGGCTCATCAGATTCAGTTCATGATGTTGCTTTAATTTCATAGTTTACAGATACTGCAGAAAAGCTCATGTTTCCATCATTTCTTCCATGAGAGAAAAATAAAAACTGTTAGCAAAACTGCTCATCTACTGCAAGAAGCCTGTGTAGGTAAATAAGTATAAGCCGAAAACTCTTCACGTTTCGATCCTAGCAGGGTCTTCTTCTGAGGTCAACTGAAACGAAAATAAAATAAGAATGCATCGCTGGTATCTTCCAATTTAACTGTCTGTCCATCTCTGCCACTCATTGTGTTCTTACTGTAGTTTGTTTTCCTTTCAGTTAGCCTCTGAAGGAGATCCTGTTAGGATAGAAATGTCAGATCATCTTCACTTTTTACACATGTGTAAAAGTAAGTTGGCCTGACGTTTCGATCCTAGCAGGATCTTCTTCAAAGGCTAAATGACAAGTAACAGTA
>KN885204.1:13182-55844 GCA_000934455.1 Apostichopus parvimensis
AAATATCAGTAACCATCGTTTACCATGACAACTCCAAAAGTGTAACAAAGTTGAGTTCATTTATCACTTTTACATCAGTCATTGCTATCAACCATTGGTTCTTTATTGCCGACCTGAGGTCGAATCAGGCCAGCGAAAGATTTCCACTTAGCCAGTGGGGAAAAAAGACCGTCCCACAATCTTACACTTTTGGGTATGCAGATAATTGGGGCTTAAGGTTTGACCACAATACTTGCCTACTGTCCATATTGATCAATATAAGTACAGTGAGAATATGAATCTGTCTGGTCCTTTGCTCCAACCAATGTTTTTTTCTGGCCCTCGTAGAAATTTAAATAGGGAGACCCTTTTACATTGACCTCAGTGCCAAAAAGAATAGCACAGTAGATTAAAATATCCCTTGTACCCTGTAGCATGGTTTATGCCAAGTTAATGCCGCAGAGCAGGGTTTTGTGCTTAAACGACATTGAAAGGGAAAGAAATCTATCTCAAGTTGTCATATAATAGTTTTTTTTGCACTCTGCCATCTTCATAGCTTTGTACAAACCTGGCATTATTCAAATTAACATTCTTGTCTCTGATTGGTTGATAGTGATACAGCTGTTTTAAGTCTTCCATTAACTTGCTGCAACTTCAATTTCTGACTAATTCACAATGCCTTTGTTTGTGGGCTCTAAAATTAAGAAGCTTTCGATGTGTCTCTGTTCATCGAGGTCGGAAAGTAAATATGTTCAGGAAGTATAGATTTCAAAATAATTAAGAAGAGAGAAAAGGGTCAAAGTCTGGTGAAAAATTTGCCCACAAAATCCTGTCAGCTGCATTCACTATAGATAGGAAGATAATTTGACTGAGAATAGTCATAAGAGTTACTGTAAATGAGAAGGACTGCTTCCTTATATTCTGATTAGATTCTGAATACATTATTGACATTTAGTGTCATATTCTTGAAGTGATATCTGTAGAGTTAGTCATGTAATCAGCTTTAGAGCTTGTCTGAATATAGATGGCAACTATATCAGACACACAGTATTTTTGAGATGCGTCACATGCAACAAGTGATGACTTTACTGTATACCTACCCGTAGTGACTATGAATTAAATTTTATATTTACTTAGTTGTGGTTTTTTCGAACAGAAAATTGGTTACCTTAAGTCAGTGCTGATCATCATTCAAACTGATCCATATACATGGAACGTTAAACATATGTACAACTTAAACATAATAGCACAGATTGTGAAAAATTACTCATTGTTGTACAGTTTTACTTATCACAACAGTGAGATGTTCCAGATAACCATAGGGTGGAAAATTATGTATGTGACCCAACAGACTTACAAATACTTTCCATGTGGCATACATCTGGAGTGTAACAACCACAGTAGGTGGAATCATGGAACCGACATGCATTTGATGATGTGTCTTATGTTAAACGTAACCAGGCCTGACTGTCTCCTGCTATGAGAAATATTCCAAAGGTAGTGCGAGTTAAGGGCCGAACCTTGAAATATCACCATGCATTATGTTCGATGGGGATTGCCTTACCATTTACTACTGTGCACCTAACTATCCACTTGTGAAATAGTTTGAAGAACATTTATATTGACCCCAAAATTTGAACATATGAAAGTCAGCCAAAATGTTGTCAAAACCAATTTCCTCAAATTGTTCCTTAAAGCAGCAGCATTTTGCAAATGGTCAAAAAGTTTTTTTTATTTTTAATGGACATAACAAGTATTGATCCAAATCTGATTAATCAAACTGTGAAGGACAACCACCTACCTGGCTTCTTTGCATTCAACACACACTATAAATAAGCTTGTTGTTGTTGTTGACAGTTGTTGTTGTTGTTAAAAGTTTTCATTCCATATTATTATTGTCGGCCACGACATAGAATTAATTACATGCAAGCTTAAATGAAAGTCTGGTTCAAATACATTTAAGTTTGTGACAATTTGATATTAAAGTTGACAACTGTGAGGTGTGACGAAGCTGCCATTTTTATTGGATTCGTAGCATCGTTTTGAAGGCTCTCCGGATTCAGTTCATGATGTTGCTTTAAATTTCATAGTTTACAGATGCTGCAGAGAAGCTCATGTTTCCATCATTTCTTCCATGAGAGAAAAAATAAAAACTGTTAGCAAAATTGCTCATCTACTGCAAGAAGCCTGTGTAGGTAAATTAGTATAAGCCGAAGCGCTTCACGTTTCGATCCTAGCAGGATCTTCTTCAGATCCTTCAGATGGTCAACTGAAACGAAAATAAATAAGAACGCATTGCTCGTATGTTTCAATTTAACTGTCTGTCCATCTCTGCCACTTATTGTGTTCTTACTGTAGTTTGTTTTCCTTTCAGTTAGCCTCTAAAGGAGATCCTGTTAGGATAGAAATGTCAGGTCATCTTCACTTTTTACACATGTGTAAAAGTAAGTTGGCCTGACGTTTCGATCCTAGCAGGATCTTCTTCAAAGGCTAAATGACAAGTAACAGTAACAGGAGGGACAAAAACATGCACAGAATACAGACATGTAATTAGCATGGTGAACACAAAGAGATAGATTTAAGAGGATTAGTAGACAAGGGATTAGTAGACTACCTCTGTTGGTTTCTTTCTTTCTTCTCTCCATCCCTTGTCTACTAATCCCCTTACATCTATCTCTTTGTGTTCACCATGCTCATTAACCTGTCTGTATTTTGTGCGTGTTTTTTAAAACATTCTCTTACACAGGCTCTCTAGTGGATAAGCAGTTTGCTAACAGTTTTATTTTATTTTCACTTTTACACATATCTTACATAGCACAGTGAGATATCTAACAGTCTTGTAGTGTGAGTACAACAGCACAGGCCTGAAAGAAAATGTTTTGCAAAAAAGATTTGGTTTTGGTGGCTTGACGTGCTTAACTAAGACATTATTCTCAGGTCACATATTTCCTTAAATGGTGGGAGATGAGCAGAGGATGTGGTTGTGACAAATTTAACACCAAATGCAGCAACATAGAAACATGAGCCGATGAAACTAGTGCATCTTGTAGGAAACGTGTAGGATACAGCATAGTGTGGTGATACTGATATGATAATCAATCTATGCTTTGGAAGAATGAAAAGGAGGGTTTGTGGGAATACTCTTCCAGTTTACAAACATATGACAAAATATTTCCACTAAACTGTGCAAAATTGGTAAAGAGCCAAATTTGTGACATAATTTTCTCATTTACCGAAATGATTTGAAAAGCCTTGAAATAGATTATGTTACTTTTCAGTTAATAGTAGACAAGTTTACCTGAATTCTCTCGTGGGTGATGTCAGATGTATGATATGCGAATGTTTAAGTATAAATACCGAGGAACAAGAGTTGGATCTTTTGAGAGAGTAAAATTAATCTTTTCCCCACTGGGAGCCCTAAAAAGAGTTAAGTTAACTTTGACAGAAAAGAAATATTGGCACATTTGAACATGTGTCGGTTCTCGTTGATGTTTGTGTTTGTCCTGACAAAAAAACATGTCATCAAAAGATATGTTGAAAACATTGCATTAAAATCAGCAAACACAGCTGCCATGCATTATTTTGTGAATAGTAAGTTGTAAAGCAACAGTTGTGCATGGCCTCATACTAGCTTAAAAGAATGCTAGAACATATATTCATTGATTTTTCAAAGTAAAATGGGGCTCCCTCCTTTGTGTCCAGACCTAATTCTTTGCTCTCCCTCATCACTGGTAGCTGTTTTCAGATATCTAATTCTCAAGGCAGTACAAATGTAATAATGCTATTAGTACTCCTGCCAGTGTCTCATCATTGGAGGAGACACAATGCCTGCTGTGGAGCTGTGCTGAAAGACTTGATTGCCAGCTATGCCAGTAGTGTATGTGACCTTGATGGTTTTGAGGTCAACTTGAGTCATGCAAACTATGCATGATCAACACAATACAACCCTTATTGCTTTGAGTGCTGTTTAGTGTAGGCTGCTCTGGACAGGACTATGGGACTCTCTCTGTGTGGTGTGTGTTGTGAATTAATAAGCTGTGTGGAAATAGCATTGAGTTTAGCTTGGAGAGGGAGGGCTCTAGTTAGGAAACAAAGACCCAGAGAGAGGATTTTGTAGGATGTACAAAGGATAAAAGGAAGCATGTGGATGGAAAATGATAATGTTGTGGTCATGTTTTGTTGATTGGCAAGAATGGAATGTGTACATGAACATAAACAAATCCCATCCTTGCAAGGAAATAAAAAATGTGGTTTTGGAAAACAGTATCAATAAAGATTTTGCCTGTCTGAGTAGGATAAATAATATTGTCACCACAGCTAGTTTATTTTGTTAAAAGGATGTTGGTATCCATGGAAGCATTTGGATTGAGGTTCTTGTTCTTTCCTATGAACCAAACAAAAGATTGCTTTGATAATGTTAAAAGATTTGTGTAACATTTGCTGTAGTGTTTTGATCAATTGTATTCTGAATTTACCAAAAACAGAAGCATCCGAATGTACCAAAAGCAGCGTAAAACATGCCATGCCAAAGCAAGAGCTCACCTATAACATTTTTGTTTGCTTTCTCCTTCTTAAATTTTTACTTCTTCATATATGAATTTTTTGCTCGGGTGGATGGGGGGGGGGGGGGGGGGGTGGATTGTATATGTATCCCTTGCTCCATCTATGACCACCGTGGTTGCTATTAAAAACAGGTTTCAGATATAATGACATATCAAGTTTTGTAAACATACTGTTGAAACAACTCAGCAAATCAAGCTCACTCCTTTCCCTGGTACAGTGTATTTCTTAACATAGTTACTTCACTTAAGATTCATAATACAGAAGCATAGCCCGCCCACACAGCCGTAATGTACACATTGATGCCATTTTACATATTGTAAATCACTCATGGACTCACTGACTGCATTTATGTCAAGACTGTTTAAACAAATAATTTATACTAGCTTAGTTTTGGGTGTACCGCCTTACTTTGTTGTACAAATGATCCGATTTCATTTGTGTTAAAACTAGAAGGGTCTGGCATAATTATTATGGAACATTTTTTTCATCTGTTACATAGAACACATAGAACAACAATCCGGTTGATCTAATGTAAGCGAAGAATCACCGACTGGCACTGGATAGGTGATAGTATCCGTTTACACACTAGATGTTCCATGATAGGGTTTGACTTTTGCGAAATGGCTTCCTGGTTTGACTTCACTATTGTGAACAACACACAAAGCAGATTGCTGATTGAATTTATCCAGCGTTGCTATGGTAAATGCAGGAAATCGTGAATGTGTGCATTGTGTATCGTACAGCACCATATCAGATTTGAGGACTGCACATGATGTTCATGTTGAAGTGAAGAGCCAGCAAATATTACATTAATGTAGTAAAACCATTGTTGCTAGTGCAATGAATAGGGTATTAATTTAGAAAGTGGAGTTAATCCTGGTCACACTTTGAAAAATATGAAATGCTCCTCCGTATTAGACTAACGTTTAGTAAAGCGGTACATGGGATTGAAATTACATCAGAATTGAGGCACATATCCAATGGGGGGGGGGAGGGGCTGTCCAGCCACGCACAGAATTAAAGAGGGTGCTGTCGTACTGGTCCTATCAGAGCCGTATATACGGCTCTGGGTCCTATCTAGCTCCAAGCAACCTTGACAAGCTGTAGTCTATGACATGCAGATCATTAACGGTACAGTTCTGTTTGTAATCATTGCAGACAAGATTTTATGAAATGAATTTTCAAAGTGTCAGCTAGTCAAGCTAACTGTTGAAGCACCATTAACTTGTGTTTTCTTAAGCCTGTTGTTCGTTCTGCAAAACTTCATAAGTGGATCCTAGGAACTAGTCAATCACTTGGCGTTTTGGTTTTCGCAAATGAGTATCTTGCTATTTAAAGGAGCGTTCTAAATGGGTTAATCATTACTACTGCAGTGTGTGTGTGTTAAAACGTCTCATGTAGATTAGCTCATTTCGTGTTTGCAAAGAGTTGAGACAAGTTGCATAGATGGTTAAATGTGTCTTTATTATTGTGACCTGTAGTTTGATCTTTAATGTCTTGGATTTGGAGCCATGAAGTTAAAACTATTTATGCTTTGACTTTGCCAGGTATAAGCAAGTAGTGCCATTCTTGAGTAACTCAACCATAAGCAGAGAGATAAGATACCGGACTGCGTGAAATGGTACAATTTGGTGTTTATCTCATCAAAACTGCGGCACCGAAGGAGAGAATACCTGGCATTCATTAGATGCTTTTTGCACCACAAAAGTTGTCATACCCTTGAGGGGTTCTTGAATTGAAATGACAGAGAGTTACATTAAAACTTGTCGGACCAAACCTTTCTATATTGGACTGAACGGTTTAAGTAACCTCACTTATACGGAGTAAGAAGCCACTGAGTAGTGACCGTGTAGGTTGCTTAGTTTAGATCCAGAGATATCCGACTATGTGTGTGTGACAAGTGAAGAATAAGGCAAAAGTTACTATGCATCGCAACATGTAACTTTTAAAGTATTTAAAGTACAACACAAACGGTCGATGGATTTTTATTTTCTTCTTCTCCTCTTTTCTTTTACAGGTTTAAATCTCAGGAATTGCATGGATGTTTAAATTACACTAAAGCGGGTTTTAAGACAGTGCTGCTCACTCAACGCTGGAAGTATTCTGCGGAGTAACGAATATGCCGTCTCCGCGAGGAAAGCGGCCGGAACAGGGTGATAACAAATCTTGAAATGTGATCGAGGTTTGTTCATCCGAGGCATACTGTGTATGCAGTGTAAGATGATTTGTGACACATTCTTATATTACTACGGAGTGAAAGGAAGGCCAGCCTTAATGGTTTTGGAAGACATTTATGTCCTTTTGGTGACACTGATTTTGAAGGAGGGGTGGGGAAGAGGGCGGTATCACATATTGCTCAATTGTTTGTTGAGAACAGTTCTGTATGCAATGTAGAGCCATGCAAATTCATGCCATGCAAACACCAGGGAAGTAAAATAAAACATGTCACAGTACAAATTGGAAGGGATATAACCTCCAAATTTGCTAAAAGCTGTTTGCTCAAAAGGTGTAATACTTTGCCTCATGTGTGCTATTTATATCCATAATAACAGCTGTCTTTGTAAGTGACTAATTATTTTGGGATTAAGAAGTGGTAATGGACATATTAGCGATGTAAACTTAAGTTCTTAATTAATTAACAACTCAGGGTCAGGTTGCAGTGTAGGATGGTTTACAGGGCATCGCAGAAACGGTAGGGTCCCATGACCAGGATATTGTTTGGTATCACTACTATCAAAGGACAAAGAAACTTGTCATGGGAGTAAACCTGATGGGTGTTTTAAACAAAGGCAGGATCCCTTATAGTTAATAATGAGAAAAGTTGCAGATGGGGTTCGCATCCCCTCCACGGATCCAACTTGATAAATGGCCCCCTTTCTTTATTTTCTCTCTTTTGTTTTTCCTTTGTTTTTTTCCTCTTTTTTTGGTCGTTGTTGGAATTCTCAAAAGGATTGTCACACAGTATAAACTGTAACAGTTTCAATTACCTACATCTTGATAACATCATGTAGAAATTAGGTGCAAATTTCACCAGAATGATAAGAAATTGTTTCACTTTTCTTCATCGGTCAGAAATTGGTTTCTCTCTTGGACTTTCCTTTTAACTGAGTAATTCTCATTTCCCTCCATCTCTGTATGTGCTTTTACATTCTGAAAATGTTATCATCACAAAGGGTGTAGCTTGATAGGAATTCAGTCTGCCCAAGACCACAGTCACATAATTCAAACAAGAAATTTCGTCCGTCAAAATTTCGTCCGTCAGTCTGTGTGTAGTATGACCGGTTTCCAACACAAGTAACACATTCTGATATAGTTTTACTGCTGAAAGTCCTCATGTTGCACAGGTGTTAAAAAAAAAAAATTGGGTGTTGCTTGAGTAATGGATGAGGTTAAAAACCAACCTTGATTGAGAACTTGAGTACTACTTGAGTATACTTGAGTAGTAAACAAGTACTTGGTGATGCTGAAAACTACAATGTGACAAGTGAAGTGATGATAAAGAATCTTGTGACTTGATCTGTAAAGCCATTTTCTCTTTGTCAGGGTGTTACAAAGTGGGCAATACCCAACCTGTTTTTTTCTTAATTTAAAAGAAAAACAAGGCCAAAAGACAAAACAGAAAAACCCCTAGAAATCGTCCTTATTAATGTCGTGGTTTTTGTTTTTTATCAGGAAAACAATGTAGAATGTATCGTGAGCAAGACGTTGCCTTGAAGTGAAAGTCTCACTGATATGTGCGGTGATCTTTCTATAGACTGCAACGATATACTTCCACTTACGATTTAAAATGGATAAAATAACAAGCTTTTTCCTTGGTATTAGGATCAAATTAAAACATGATAATGTTGTGATTACTCAGAAAGAAGGCTAGGAAAAATGAAAAGTGTAGTGGTGGTAATGTCACTTTAATAGGAAAAAGCAAAAGTAAACCAAAAGTGACAATTAAAACATATCTGAAGGATACCCATTTTATTTTTTTATTTTATTGTTCTTTATTTACTTATGTTAATTTATTATAATTTTGTACTACAAGTTTAGGATAAAAGATGAATGATACTGTATCTATTAAACTTGTGATGGATTGTGCTTTAGTTTGAAGACAAAATTGGAATGTAATTACTCTGATAATAATTTTATTGAACCAATTCTGCTTTCCCCCCCCCCCCTTCTCGTCCCTCCCTTATAGAGACTGGAGTTGGCTGTGAGTTCTTTGTATGTTTATCCCTTGGAGCAGAGTAAAAATGTGGGAAAACTTCTAATGGAAGAAAGTAATTAACTTAGATCATTACAACTAGAATGTCTGGACTGAGTGCCTCTTGCTGAGTGTATTCTATCCAATGTGTGAAAAGAAACGCTGTAAATAACAGCATGTGAGTGATAGTGATTGAATTTACGGGAAGAAGGCTCAGAGAGCTTTGTGCTAAGATGAAGATAAACAAAGAAAGGTGGGAAAGGGACATAATTGGAGTATGGATGGTAAAAGCCTTAAAGCAACTTTCAGGGTTCTATTTCCAATCTTTTATCCGAAAATATGTATTTCCATGCCTCTCGCATGTTGAAGAGGTATTAATTATTTAAGGACAATTCACAGTTGACCCAAGGAGATTCATATGACAGAGGTATGCCATGATGACAATAACTGAGTAACTTACGGGGGTGGGGTGGGGTGGATGGGGGTATGAAGAGAAGGGGTTATCACTTTAACTATGTGGAGACATTGTCTTTGAGACGTTGTCTTTCATTTGGACAATCTTTTTAGTTATTCATGAGGTAGGGGACTTGATATTTAATAGGCGATAGACAAATTTCACTGGTCACACAAAGGGGTCCTTAAAAGGTCCCCTTCTTCTTTGTTTTCAGGGTTAATGTAATATTTTTGTGTATAGGTTGAGGAGGAGGTAGAATAAGCAAGTGGGAGAAATTGTGTATGAAATTAACATAAATTTGCATTTGAACTTTTTTGAATTCTGAAGACAAGCAATAATTTTAAAAAGTATGGATTGGATATTATTTCAGATAATCTATCTCATCGCACACAAGTTTTGGAAAACATTTATCTACAGTATGAAGACGAAGTTTGCTGCCATGGAATGACTACGGTCATTGACAACACTAATTATGCATCTTTTTAGAAAAACTTTTAAGAAATAAGATTTTTTTGGGGAGACTTAACTTTTCTACAACTTAATTCATATATATTTATATATATAAATCAAAAATTGCAATTTGGAAAATAAAGCTTTAAGTTTCTTCATTATTGTGGTAATACTGTAAAACTTTAATAATGCAAGTTTAGTAATAACTTAACAGGGAGAAGTATTGGAGCTAACATGGAGTTGTATGTGACAAAATGTCTAATAGGTATTGCACAGTCACAACTTTGTCAAGAGTATAAAGCTACGTTTTATCCATGGACTTAGTGAATGTACATGTACATTTTTGTGGGGGGGGGAGGAGGGGGGTTGGGAAGGAAGAGAATTGACTGGGAAGTTGAACAACCATCCTTATTGGGGATTATTTCAAGCGTAATGGAGTAAAATTGCTTCTGTTATCTCTAAACCCAGCTGTTGTGAATTTTAACCCAAATCAATATTATTACTCTAAGTTGCATTTTATCAGGGTAAGATGCCCTCGTGGATAAACAAGCCAAGTTATTTAAATAATTCCATTCGGTTCTCATCATTTTGTCGACCAGACACTTGTTCGTGTAAGCATTGACCAACCACATGTAAAAATGTAAATTTGTAAAATTCCCGATTTTGAGCATTTAAATGTGAAATATCACTAGTCAAAATATTACATGAAACTAAATATTAAAATAGGATTTGGATTTTGGAATAACAACTTAAACTTCTGTTTCAAAGAAGGAACTTTTGTACATTAGCATCATAAAAATGGAATGATGTAATAAGTATGTTGACAATGTGTTATGTGTGTATCTCTCTCACTTTTGCAAAATGTTGAAAAGTTGCTCCATATATTGTTTCTGAATATATTGGTTCTGCGAGGGGTGGATATCTCAATTAACTACTGCTAATACCATTGCACACTCAAATATTTGTGTGAGCAGGCATATCAGAGTCCTGTCTCTCACTAAATTCCCACTGGTTTCTGTATGACTTGTTGTAATATAAAGCAGTGTTTCACTAAATTAAGGGGTTTACATTAAGTCTTCCAATTAACATGCCATGTTGAAAGTATTAATTCACTTGTTGTGATATAAACGATGGTAAAAACTGTTCTAATAACATCGTTCTCTCATTGAATACCAGTTAGAGCTTGTTACTTGTCGACGAAAAATTTAGCATGTTTTTTCCTTTTCTTGATTGAAAGGTAAGATGGTTGTTCAAGCATTTGCAGTTTGTGGAAGTACTATATATATGTTTATATATAATTCAGTTTGTAGATTGCTTAATAAGACAAACCAGGATTGGTCAGATCTTGTTCATCATTGTGTTACAACTAAGTGTAAGATGCGCGTATCCTGTGTACGAACCTATGATTCGCAGGTTAACCGTTAAGAAGGAAAATGAAGCATTTAATTTGCATGATGGTGGTTTAGTTTGGTGAAAGACTGAGCTCTAAATGGAGGGCCTCGTAAAAGCTATAAATACAGAGTAGACTAACCTGCCAACTCTCATAGTTTTATTACTCGCTCACGTCTCAAAATCATGTTCAAAAACATCTTAAACCGGTCAAACCATTCTCCCGGGGGGAGGTGGGATGGGGATGAGGAGAGAGTCAATTTCCACATCACCCTCTTTTGGGATTCGGTAGGTATCTGAATTCTGTCTGAGTTGTTTTGTGAGTTTTGAAAAATGATCAGTTTTAGCAAATCTAGCATTTTTGATGGATCTCTTAATGACCTCCGTGTATCTTGTTTCTATGTTTATAACTAAGTTTGGTTTTTACGAAAAACAAAGCTACGTTTCATGTCAGGAAGACAAAAATGGTATGGTATGTTTACTTAAATAGAGTTTCTATATCTTCCATGCTGGATAATTTTGATGGGTCTCTTAATGACCTCCGTGTATCTTGTTTCTATGTTCATAACTAAGTTTGGTTTTTACGAAAAACAAAGCACCGTTTCATGTCACGAAGACGAAATGGTACGGTATGTTTACTTAAATAGAGTTTCTATATCTTCCGTGCTGGATAAGGAGTTTGTAAGAAATTGTGAATAAGAGAAGAAAAAAAAATAGAACAGATACTGTAGTTGGATATAACGAAGATGGTATACTAAATATTTATAATCACTGCCGTTTTGAGTAGCATTATTAAAAGACAGAAAAAAAGTATTCTATAGTGCTTCCAGACTATTTCAATATTTACCAAACTTCATAACTGCACACACTCATATATCAAAAATTGGGAAGCTCATTTTTGTAGAACATTTCAAAATGTCATTGTATCTTATTAACAACAATATGCCATTCTTATTTATTTGTTCATACTTTTATTCCATTTTCATTCAGACTGTCTTTTTCTTTCTTTTTTTTACTAGACTCTTTCATTTGTTTTCTTTAGGACATAGTGTTTTTTCTTTTGTCTTCTTGTTATAAGTTTAATTTTCTTTTCCTTTTGTTTATCCTTTTGTATTTTGCAGAAAATATTTTTTGAAATTTGTAGACAACTGAAAAGAAGCTTTACTTTTCTGCTAATTCCTTAACTTTTAGCATTTGGTCTCAGCTGATGAATGGTCTAGCTTCAATAATAATTAACCAAGCTGTATCATTTATGGGGTGGGAAGGGTGGAGGGGAGGGGGTTTAGTTGATGAATGGGGCCATTGAAAGTAGAAGTTACAGTAGGTGATAAAATGTGACATTGAAAGTAGTAGTTCTTGCAAGAAACAAGTCATTTTTTTTTCTTGCCATTATTATTAGTCTCTCTGTTTGCTAAACTACTGAAAATCGAAGCAACTCTTGTGTGATATCATTTGTTTTGTGAAGAAAATATTGCATCGGGATAAAATAATTTATAGGTTGCATAAATAAAAAAAAAAAAGAGATGGCCTTTGGAATCTAACTCAAGAGATATCCCTTGTGACATCTCTTCAATTTGAGAGTCCTTTTGCCACCTTTAAGTGGACTCCAGAGTATCCTTAGTCATGACGAATCCCTGGTAGGATGAAAATCAACTGTCGGCATAGTATATGCACAGCATCTGTTCAGTGGTTCACAGTTGATTACTGTCTCTATGTAAGGATTAACAGTTAGCTCAAGGTTTGCGTTCTCTTAACTGCTATCATAAGCTGGCCTATCTTTGACCATGTATTACAGTCAGTCAAAATGTGTTCTTCCCTATTGCTTGCAGGTAAATTGTTAGACTCCGTACGTGAACTCACGGAGGCTTTTGAAAAAGGACAAAACGTTTTTGAGTTGTGTTTGATCTAGTGCACATGCTTGTTTGTATTAAGCAGATTGGGTTATTATTATTATTTATTTTTCTTCCAAGATGGAATGACTTTGAATGTTCACTGTATATTACAGTACTTGTCAATATATATATTTTTTTCTTGTAAATAGTTGGCTAGGATCGGCCTCTTGTAAAATACAAACATACCTTTGTTCCCATTTTTATTTCAAAAGTTGAAATATGAAAATGATAAATATGATTGAAGGGTGTCTTTTGTTGTTCTTTATTTCTTATTTTACTTGTTTAGCTTTAAAAATGGGTTGAACTTTGAGTTTTGGAAGATAAAACTTAGATGATATGTTCAGGCCTGTGGAGAGTGGGAGAGTTAGGGGGAGGGGGGGGGGAATTGGGACTACAACCCTGGACCCTTAGCTCAAATGGTGAGCCAAGGGAAATATTGGATAAGGTATAATATTTTCTCATTTTCATAATATACCTCAGGAAAATGAGGAGTTCCAACAGTGGCAGGTGATAGCATTTTTCCCAAAACCTAAACAGGATCTTGGTGTCCATGGATGTCTTTGTTCAATGCTCAATATAAATGTATACATATAACAACGTGAATATTACAAGTAATTGATAGTTGTCCCTTGCTTGTGTATACCGCATCTATGATGGTCAAACTTCTACCCTTTGTTTATCTTCAATATTGTAAATTATATATGTATATTTTAAACATATAACTTAATTCATATAATAAACACACATAGTTTCGATACCCTTCATTCTTATAACTTACAACTCTATGGGTGCTTTTACACTAGATCCGGATCAGATATCGACGTCAGGATCAGATCCTGATATCAAGATCAATTTGGCAATGTGAATGCTCCCGCATCAACAGTGACCCAAGATATCCGGTGACCTCATGTCACATTAACACATGTCCAATCCGCTTTTTTCACCAACATCGGGTGAACAGCGGGGGAGGATCAGAGTATGACTCAAGTGTAAATGCGTCCGGATCAATGCATAAGTTTACCCCATGGAGAGATGATCGTCTGATAACATCAGGGGATCTGATCCGGATCTAGTTTAATGGTTACAATCATTTGAATATTCCTAATTAGCAAATTAGTAGCCATCTCCCCCAACATATCTCCTTACCCCCCTCTAGATCCCCACCCTCTCCCTCCCCAGCCTTTCCCCTTCCCACCCCATATCTAGAGTGTTGTGTGCCCAATATCTGTAATAAGTAATGTATAGACTTAAAATTTAAAGGCCAGTGGCAGTTGCTCTCAAATATGCTAGAAACAGAAAATGGTCACCCATGCTTAAATTTTAACAAGCATTTTACTGTCATTTATGAAGTAGTTATTCGCAGTGAGACATTTAATCGTTTGTTTTAACAATCTTCAATGTCAGGGGCATATATAGAGCAACAGAGCCTCTAGGAAAGTAGTATCTTTGCTAAAATTCTAGCAATGTTTAGCATGCTAAAATTTGGAACCAGAACTGATAACAAGCAATAATTTATTGTGAGCTAACAAATAATGTCTGAATTCCACAAAACTCGTACCCAAAAAATGGTTTTATGTGGCTATGCGCAAGTCATACAAACGTGGCGATAAAAATTCATTTTGTCGAACACTGAGAGCTGCCTCATACAGCTCAGTAAGGAATTTACATGTTCATACAGCTCAGTAAGGAATTTACATGTTCATTACCTACCCGTCTAAAACCAGCCGCAGTACTATTGACTTCTAACAAAGCAGTACCAAGTGACTCTCGTAAAAATCCATTCACTTATTTAAACACTGGATATAACAGGAAGACAGTCAGAAGAAGGTTATTTTGTTGAAAAAGCAGTTTGATCACTGATCTCTAAATAAGGACTGGATCGAGAAACCTATTGTTCTCGACCCATGAGGACTGAAGCCAGCGTACTCTGATTGGCGCCATAAAGTTGTTGGGACCACTCTCGCGCTAAAGCCGTGTCTTATAGTACCATAGATTATGGGTAAGAACGGGACACAGTGTTGTGCTATTTGAATGCAGCTAGCGTAAGCAACGCAAACTAGAGCAGGAGACCAGTCGAAGTGACAGTGAAGGCAGCGAAGATGAAAATACATTTTAAGAAGCTTTTCAATCATAAGCAAGGGCGTGGATTTGTCTGCAGAGTGTGAGTGTGTGTGTGTGGGGGGGGGGGTAGGGGACCATAGGCGTAGGAACCTTCTCAAACCGGACAAGGGGAGATTTCTTTTAGAGGTGATGAAGGGACATTTTTACAATCGAAGCACCGAAGGCGTTGATTTCCCGACGGGGGAAGGGGAAGTGGACTCCCGAGAAAATTTAATATTCAATATGCCTACCTTTACATGCGATTACCAGGCACCTAACCGATCCCAAAATACGTATTATTACCCAAATAGGGTGTCAGGGGGAATCGTGGTGGGGTCTCCCCGAAAATATTGTAGAATTCAATACCTATTAATGTGATTTCCCGGCACCTGAAAGCCAAACCTAATACACATATAGGCCTATTTCATTATATTTTGCCCCGCCACGCCACATGCGCATAACCGCAACAAATATTTGCGCATTGACCGTATTACTTCATTTGTTACCTCTGAACCTGGGAGCTCCTCCCCTCAGATGGCAAGGAGTACAGCGGTCCGCGTAGGTCTTGTGGGGGGGGGGGTGGGCAAATTCGAAGGTTCTGAAGTCCCTATAGTTTCATTTTCCGTTTCAGACCGACTAAGATTTTAGAAGAATTACCCCATAACATTTAACTGAAAATAGAGCTTCGGCTACTGAGAATGTCAAATTATAACATCTTGTAACGATTTCGAATTTCATTGAAATTTACCCACAATTTTTTATCGTTCATAAAAAAAACAGTGATCTGAACTAATTTCAAAACAATGTGTTGAAGTCTCAAAAGTGGTCCGAACAAGATGGCCTCTGCGAAGTTCCTGTGGCTTCACCTTTGAAACAATAGATGCTGGATCCAGTCCTTAGTTAGAGATCATTTAGTTTGACCCGTTCCAAGTGATGCCGTGTATCATGTGACGGGATCATTTCATAAACTTTTCCCGCCATTAAAGTTGCTTGCTGAAATGTGATTGGTTCAGCGATTAATCGTAAGTAAACACCTTACCTAATTGGTCAAATATTCAGGGCACTATGCTCTCGTTCGCAGTTTAGAGTTAGGTATATATATATACTATACTGTACACGTAAATTATGTACTAATCGCAGTACATCAACGTACACGTCCAGTTGCACTCACCTGCCTGAAACTGTATACCAAGCATTTTTAACTTTGCACACAGAATTGTACTGCCACATTTCAAAGGAAGCAAATTCCCTGATAAGATATATATTCGCCTTATACGCAGTCTATTGAACAGTTTTGTTTCCGTAATTCTGATATTTAAAAACTCGAAGGAGAAGTGTATCATCAAAGCCTTTCGTTACTGTGTGTAGGCTAGGCCTAATATACACTGATGCAGTATCATTTTAAAACTCAGCTCAATCGTTGAAACTCGATGTCTCGCTGTCGCATCTGAATCTGACTGCACGTTCATTTCGCTACTACTGAACTTGTATCGAAAATTTTCAAACCACACCTCCGGCATTGAGTTTTCTTACTTGAAAAAGTTGAAGCACCAGCTGTCATGTTTTACTCACAAGAGATTCTTCAGAAGAGGGGTGGCAAATTTGGAATCGTTTGGTAGGCCTAATACTATTTTGTTCATATGCCTAACTTAGGCTAAACCTTATCAACTGAGCCAAACTTAGGCTAAGAAACTCAGTGTTAGGTGTAGGCTAACATTAACAATGTAGAAGTTACACTTTTCAATACCTTACCTAGTGCGTTGGCAACATCGTTTTCATGTCAAGCCTCCAGGTACACATGCCTTTGAAATTTTATGAGGCCTGCTAGGGCCTAATCTAACATCACAAGTAACATACAACTAACAAGTCAGGGCTTAGCCTAACTAAGTGGACATTACAACCGACTCCTACTCCTAAGTTGCTGTGATTTTGATGTTTTGACTTCTGTTTAAGCCATTAGCATTACATAGCCTAGTTAGGCCTAACTTAGGTCGGGCCTAGCCCTGCATGACATTCCTCTGTGGGATAACACTGTTAAGTGTTAACTCCTGATACTACTGCAAGATATTGGCTCTTGTCTACAGACTCAACAACCACAACTCTGCTAGGATAATCAGAAAAATTGCTGCTGTTGGCAGGAAATTCTAATCCATTTGTTTTATTTGCAACTCAAAATCAAATGTTTACCTTGCCATTACATTAATAAAAGAATTTCTTTAACCAATCATCCCACAATAGGCTTGATGCCAAGTGTAATAATATGACATAAAGTTAGTATTTTGTGTATGATACTCATACTTCTACAACTGCAAGTCATGACTCCTCTGCGCAAGCTACACTTCGTCATTGGCTCTTTTACTTTGGCAATGAAAGAGTGAAGCAACATGGATAGGATATGCTAGGCCTAGAACTATTACAGTTCTTTTTATCCACTTCATCTCTATGCATGTGTTACCTATAACAAAATAACATAACCTGAAACATTAAAGGAGGATATGTGTTCATTGTACTAATGTTTATTTCTCAACTCTGAGACAATGCAAACATCATCCAAATAACAAATTGCATTAAATTTATTAAATTCTTGTAAACTAATGGGGCATGTAAATAGACTTGCTCAGTCAGAGCTCAATGTCGTTCTCTAAACACTTTTTAATAAAATTATAAAAGAATACACCAGCATATTCCATTTTTTTTAAAAAGCCAACACATGGTGACGCAATTATATCAATAATTACTATCATAGCATGAAACCCACACATGAAAGTTAAAGTCATTAATTTTTGCCCTTTCAGGTTGGCTGCAACGAGAGCAGCTGTACTAACCAAGAAAGATTACTACTCTGTGCAGGTTGCAAAAATTTGGTAAGTTCAGACTAGTAAACAATTTCCACACATTTCAAAATAGGGTGGTGGTGGAGGATTGTGAGTACTAATAATGCCAGAATATTTTCCTTAATATTTGTCATGGCAGGAGATAAACTTAGGATATGTTAGTACATTTAATGGGTGGATGAGCATTTTAATGTACAATTGTTGACTGAAAGTAGAACGTAATTGCAGCTCAAAAAAAATTTGTAAGCCTCTTCAAAATAGGCTTATTTTTTTTATTTGAACGACAGAAATCTTGCAAAAAAATTGAAAATTCAAATGTTTGGGAAATTTTATGAATTTTCACAATGCTATTGAAACGGGGGCTAGAATTAAAAAAAAGTTGGCAATACACATTCTAAGCTGGCTCTCAATCGAGTTCCATCCAGTTGAAAATGAATGGCAGTTTAAAATTCTTCATCCTGTTAATAGATATTTGAAAATACTATGCAGAGCACTGTCTTCTTTTCAATGATTTGGACTTTGGAAAAATAAATTCTACTTTTCCTATTTGTAGCAATGATCTACTGCAACACATCACGCTGCGTATATCCCAGCGTGGAGCCAAGCAGAGGTTCTCACTTTACCTGTCTTCTCAGCTCATGTTTGGAATTACCAAGGTGCATGGAAAACAGGCTAGTTATTTGCTTGGTGAGTTTCATTAACATGAAATTTTTATGGACAATCTGAATATAGTACTTAAGTAGGTGTTCTATTGGTTACTTCTTTCTATTGAAAGGACTTAAAGTTTTCAAATCACTACTGTATGCTACCATGCTCACTGCCTTGATATCAAGATCTTTGAAGAAAAAAAAGGTTCTGTGATATTGTTTTAAGTTTGCTTTATTCATCTTACAGCACATTTTGATTACATCATTAATTTTTCAAAAGAAGCAAGGAAAATTAGGCATAGGTGCAAAAATGATCTTTTCTCAAATTAGATTGAAACAAGTGTCTTATGTTTTTATCAATTTGTAAGCATTCCACTTTCAGGTTTCAGGGAGAGTTTTGTGACCCTCTATTGCAAGATTTATTGTTATGTAACCTCCTTTGTAATTTAACGCACACATGCAAAGAGAATAATTCTGGTTCTACAAACTTTTCTATCTGAAAAACTCAATCAAAGGTCAATTATGACCCAAGTTTTTTCAGAGCATTGTTTTAAACATGGACATAGACAGGCTATCTATATCACTGAGCATTCTATACACCCCCTTCCCCCCACCCCCTCCCCTCAACCCACCAATCGAGTCTACAATTCAAATACCTCTATGTAAACCATCTCAAATATAATTATTTCCATTCATACCTTAATTAAATGTGTATTATAGTTGCAGGCATTCCATTAGACAGCATAGCCCTGAAGTTGCTTGGTAAACAGATTGAAATTTAGATAAGCCACTGGAGAGCTGGCAAAGTTATATGTCATGCAACAGTAAATGTGCACTGCCCACTGAGATCCACTTAGCTTCCACTATATTGCAGCTAAAGTTCTTTTCTTCCATTTGAACACTTTTTAGTAGTTCTTCTAAACCAAAACAGTAAACTCAGCCGATCAAACAAATTCAAAGTAATCATAGCCTACTTCAGAGATTTATAACTGTAAAATTTGTAAGATGTATCTTCATTACTGTATATCAGGTAGACTGTGCTTTATCCTTCATAAAGGGCAAAATATGCAGACTAAATGGATAGAGTTTTCTTTTTGTCCACTGGGAAGATGGACCAAAATGGTCCAAGTTGTAAAATGAAAGTTTCAACCAGTAACATGAAATCCATATATATCTTGACAGTTGAGGTACAGCGGCTGCATCGTCAGTTCAGTTCGACTCGCCTCATGTTGTCCGAGTCTTTTATCAATGATCCATTCCAGCTCCCAAAATCATCAAGGTCAGTTTATAAGTCACTACAGAGGTCGTTGTATTTAATATCAAGGTCTGTTTGTCAGAGAAGCAACTAGAACCTATTTCCTTGATTGCAATTTTCTACCTGGTAATTTCATATGTTTTAAATAAAACAGTTGTCTTTTTATGTAACAAGGTGATATTTATTTGTTTTAAGGTAGTGACCTTTGAGGCTTTGTGGTCATGGAATTGCATGTAGAATCCTCTGCTGCTCCCACCACCCTTCACACCATCCCCCTCCCTCCCAAAAATAAGAGAAATCAAAGTTTTATCATCACTGTCTATTAGAGATAGACATAGGCTTCATTCGATTGTCTTGTAGATCCTGAGTTCGACTTTCACAGATCCCAATTTTGCCACAAGTCCCCTTTGAACCCTTCGCCCTTACGAATGCCCTAAACAAAATTCACAGGCCCACTAAAGGTCCACAGACCCCAGTTTGTGCAAGATGCATGTAGCTTGCACTGATGACCAATGATACCTCTCCATCCACTCTCTTGAATTGTATTAATCATTATCAGAAATTTGGCTACAACGTGTGCTACTGAAATGAAATATATTTTCTTCGGTGACAACGTTTAAATTCTCTCCTTCGTATTCCAGAACAGCCACTGCCTGCACTTTGCCATCGCCAGACCTCGGTCATTTTACTGGTGCCTGGCACCAGGAAATGATGCCTCCACCTCATGTATTTGAAGAAGTAAGTTTGGAATTAAGAGAGAAAAGTAAAAGAGTTTGCTCTTCAGTAAAGTAAAAAAGTAAAAAAAAAATTAAAAATAAAAAAGTACAGAAGTAAAAACTTAAAAGAGTGCTTGTAAAACTCCATGTCTCCAGGGGAGGGGTGGGGGAGCGAGCATTGCAACTTGGAGGTTGATTTGATTTATGATGAAATTTCTGAAACTGTTAATATTCTGTTATTAAGAAAGCACTATTATTGGGGTACATCAGTTCTACACAGTTATGGTTTTCTAGGGGATACAAGGTAATCTTATGCCCGCTGTATTGGACCAATGGAAAGATTTCCAAGTTTGTTTGTACAAAACCATATATGAGAAATAATTCATGTTACCAAACTTTTAATGTGATAAAATAGGAGCATGACTCATATTCTATCTATAGTGACCGTTCTACCATGATTACCACTAATTTATCTTTAGTTTTGGTTTAAGACTTTTAATTCTCTGTTCTAGTGCAAATTATGTTATGAGAGGTTTCACATGTGACTTGAAAAATAAAAAATAAAAAACATTAAAGATGATATATAAAAAATCATCAACGTTCATAGAGATAATAACAAGAATTCTATTAAAGGAATAACAAAGGCAGGGATCAAAGAAAATTTATATTGTTCAGTAACCTCAATATTCTCTAATATTTGATATTTAAGTTAACCGCTTCCTGTATGACTGAATACACTCACTTCATTTGAAAATGCTCCCTCTAATACCACTGCCATAACAGTTTACCTGCATAGGGCATTTGAATAGGCTCTCGCAGTAGATCTGGGGAAATTTGAGCTGAGGAAGTGACTTTTCCATGCTCGTTCCCTTTGCTAGGCCCGGCGGATTGATTAAGTATCACACATGCTAATGTTTCAGACTAATAATCTTGAATGGTGCAGAAGTGGCCAGTGGGGAAAAAAGAACAGCAGTCTTACTAAAGGGCGGATTTTCAAATGTTTGAAAATTGGCTCCTAAGGCCTCACCACAAGGCACAGTAAGCCGCCATGGATTACGTAGTACGCTTTAAATTGCATATTGATGACGTCAGAGAGGAACAACTGAATAATATAAATTGTCTTTGATCCCTGCCTTCGTTATTCCTTTAAACGTCCATCATTGGGAAGGTCAGTTAGTCATAATTATACTCTTTGACATTACGGCATGGAACATTGAAAAGGTTGAGACACCTTAAATGCATGTGGCCTACGTACATGTAGCTTCTAATATCTTTTTGATACAGCACACACAACTTGTCATGTATTGCACTTTTTCACCGTCAGGAATATTTCTACAGCGGAACTATGAGGGGTTCACACTCTTTCAAATCACCAGACCGTCCAGTCTCGCCAATCCAGGAACTTGAGGAATGTGAGTACATTAGCTGGCCAGAGTATGCTAGAAATTAAAGGTTGTAGAGACTCGCGCAAAACGAAACGTCTAATGCCGGTAATTTGACCTAGTTTCGAAAGAGGTGTAACAGAACTGTTTTAATCACCACCATCGATCCCAGAAAATACACACACAGCTTGCTACCATCGGTAATTAGACACTAGTGTACAGTCAGAACATACAGCTGCGGTCAATACCCACAGCACAGTATACAAACGATACAGCGATGGACATCTCAGGTCCAGCTAAAGATAACAATTAAGGTATCGCGTTTCATTACTGTCTGCATTTTGTAGCAACACGAACAAAATGTCACTTGCAAGCAACAGAAAGTTAACTTTTTCAGATGGCCGCACGCGGTTTGGGGCGAGTCTTCAATGCCTTTAAACCAAAATACATTGGTCACTTATATGCTTCAACTGCAAGAACCATGTTAAAGGTCTGATATTATCTGAGAAGACAGGTTCTGGTATTTTAGTACACCAAAGTAGAATGATTTTATTAGAGAAGTTGTTTAAAAAGGGAACAAAACAAATACCTTAAATTTGTTGGCCATTTTTTTTTTTTTCAGTTAAATGTATTCCATGAAAATGAATCATAGCTTTACTCAGGAACTACCAAGTAATGGTGACAACAAATTGATGGGGGTATTCAATTATGTGTGCATAATACATTGCTTGGTTAGATATTGACACAACGTTGAAATCCACTGCAAAATATACAATCTGAAAATGTGGATTACATAGGAATTTACTCTGTTTATAAGTGCAGGCATCATGTTTTTCCAACTTTTTATTTTTCGATCGTTGATATCATTAACAGTAATGCAGACGAACTAAGGCTGATGCTCTTCAATTATTTCTGTTTTGGAGTTTTCTTGTTCTCTAGTTCTTGTAAACTGTTTAACCATGGATTTCACATCGCTGATGTCTGTAGACATAATACATTCAGAGACAATAGAAATGGCAGGCCTACACATCTTCTAGTTCCACGTTGACACATGTACCTGAAATATCTTCACAGCATTCTGTTTCCATTTTCAGTCTCAGACGTGCAACCTCACGTCGTATCCAATATTAACGAGATAACACTGAGAGAAGAGGAGCCCCTGCTTCCTGTAGATTTTCAGGTAGGAAACAACATCATCACCAGGCTTGGAAATTCATTGTTTTATATATAAATGTTTTATCATTCTCTCGGTGCATCAAGGCCATTTCACTATTTCCATCTTGTGATGAAGGTCATAATGTGCATCTGCAGTGTGTCCTGTGGCTTTTGATGAGTACAAGATGGTTGTATTTTCATCCACTCAAAAATAGCCCCAAGCCCTTATAAGGTGCGGTGCACTTACTACAACACAGGGCTGCATCACCAACCCGGGGCAAATTCATTATCTTTTCAAGTAAATATCACCATAAATATTACTATTTTTGTAGTGAAGTGAAATTTTGTTGTATGCACCCGTTGAGTATTTACATGTATTACGTAATATACTGTTGTTGTAGCGTTAGTAGCATTTGCACATGTGTTTGTCAGTTCTGTATACGTCGTTTTACTGACAGCATCGTCCCTGCAGAGCTCCGGGGTTCGCCTCGTTATCCCGTTCATATTTTGTTCATTTCATTTAATCTTGGGTCGTAAATAGCCCAGATTTACCTATATCTTTACTATCTGGAGGCCGTGAGGAGATGTCACCCTTCTTAGAGGCAGAATGCCTCAGGTTTTGGATGGTTCGGCTTCTGGCTCGAAGCCACTGGTATCCAAGATGGCGGACCTACTACAGTATATAGCGAGCTAGCGTTGATGGAGTCTCGATGTCCGCGAGCTTCTTTTCCCGCGAGCGTAGAGTCTTCTTCTTCTTTATCGCGAGCGAGTTGACTTCAGTATAGTAAGAGATTAAGTATAAATATTATTTTTAAATGCCATACTTACCCTTATTGTTAATTAATTGAATTGTAGTTTTAAGTGTTGCCCCTATGGCTAGGCTGTACTTTACTGTATAGAGTACATGATAGGTTGTGTTTTGGACCTTGGTCCTATGGGTTTATAGCGAGTGTTGTGTATCGTGAAACACGTGTGTAGTATTGCGTACTTTAATACTGTGCTGTAACTTACAGTACCGGTTGGGTTTCAGTTTACAGTTGTATTGAAAGATTATTTATTGTACCTGTATTTTAGTATTGTACTGCTCGCAGTGTAAAGAGCGTATTCGTATTTTGTATTTTGAACATGATTGTTACTGTTGTTTACTTAAGAGTTGTCTCAGAGATTGTCCTTTAATCTTAGCCATTTTGGATAGCTATAGAGTGACAAGTCTCTTGAGAGTTTGTGGGTTCAGGAGGTGAAAATTCCTGCTGTCTAGGAACAGTTTAGGTGAAAAGGCCTATAATGTGTTGCAGCTGGCATAGGTTGCCCTGACCATTACGAAGGTGCTAAAATTCCTCGCCTGTTGGCAAACATTGTATTATTTATGCAGATTATATCATAATGTTCATTTTACATTGTTCTTTATACACTTTATACATTTTTAAGCAGTATTGTACGAGTGCTACGTTGTATTAATATTACGTGGATTTAGTATTTATGGTACAGATAAAGTTCTGTTATTGGTATGTCATAGATTGAGCATAGGTTCTGTGCATATTACATAGTATGTCATAGGTTGAGTATAGGTTTTCCCCGAGTTAGGACAGTTTTAATTAGGTTAAAGAGTTTATTAAGCCATTTAAGTTCATCAAGCCATTTGTTCATATGTATATTTTCATTATCATATTGTAGAGTTTGTAAATAAATAGTCAGCCGTTGTTTCAACGCAAGAACACTCTTGCATCCTCATTTATCACTTATGAGTTCGAAGCGTAGGACCCTAAATCCGGTAATTTCCCCCGCCATCCGCGGTTCGCTTCATTTTCATAACAGATAAACCACCTGTTTTTTGTTGTTTTGTTTTATTTTGTGTTTTGCATGTAAGTGTTGGAGAGCCGGTGTTGCAGTTTATGTTGTTATTTACAGTTAAAATTACCCGGTAATAAGTCTTTATGACAGAGAAGAAAATAGTTGATAGCATTCCTACAGAGTATTGTACAAGTCCACTGGAAGATAGTACTTTGTAAATTAATTTACATAATGAAACACTCCAGCAGATCTAATACCTGGAGAAAGAAATGATGCCACTATAATCACTTCCTATCCATCTGATCTGCCTTTCGATCTATTAATTTATTTATTGATCGACCTATTTTGCTTGCATGCTGTTGCCAAGATTGCATGCAGTAATTGTTTCACTTTCCAGCAACTCATCTAGCTAATTGAGATAGGACTGCTGACAAAGAGGAACTGATAAAATTAAACCATACAGAGTGTTTCGACAGACTCTGGTTAACACCAGACCAACTTTTGGACAATCAGAATTTCCTTCTTGGTAGTAAGCATACAAGGAGTTACACATATTTGGACTTGAGTTTTTTGTTTTAATAGCAAATAAATAATAGTAAATGTGAATATAATTTAAATATGCAGTGCTCCAGTCAACAACTTGAAGGAAGAGGAAGAAGCATCAGGAAAGTAAAAAATGTATTTAATAAGATGTTTATTAAACCTGTACACTTACAACTCACGAAATTCCACTAATATCCGTGTCTTGCATTGTTACAGGAAGGGGTACTGGACGATTTAACTGGATTGATAGGAGATCAAATGCAAGAGACTTTAGCCAGTGTGCCCTTACCTGACGACGAGGAATTTATCCTTTCTGGGATTGGAGACGGCGACAACATTCTGACCTCGCCACAAAAGTAAGTCTCTGTCCTCAATGATTCGTTTATAGTTGTTTGATTCAAACTCATCTTCTTTATGTAGATATTTACAAATCATTATGAAGTATCAAGACTAACTGAGACAGAATTATATGTGACCAGCATTTGATGGGCTTCACTAAACCAAGATGGCCTTCAAGAAAGATAGTGACCATTGAGACGAAACAAGAACACAAAATAAGTAAATTAATTAAGAAGTACTAGAATCGAAAAAAGTAGGAAGTAATGCTCCCAAAATAGAACCTATTGAGAACCCTATCGGGAATAACTTTCAAGATGTTGTGATAGAAGTCGCACATTTAGCTGTATTAAGTAGATCGATGTGGTTTCTTTTTTCTCTGTGTATTTTTTTTAGCCTTACCAGTGATTGCAATAAAACCTTCTGTCATGATTCTTGTACAGGGCAAATATTTAACAGTACTATTCCGATCGTCTGAGATGAACAAATTTCTGTTTGTACAACCAAACTCAGCTTTGGTGGTTGTCCTATGGAGGAGTAGTTGTATACATCAAATTCAGATCGTATTGTATCTAAATACTCCCAAATAGGTGAAATTATAAATTAGTATTCACCCTCCATCACTTTGAATATACTGAATTAAAGGGAAAAAATAGTTGTAGGCCTAAAATATAATCCTCCAGGGTGAGGTGTTACTGGCCCAAAAGCTGGTGTTCTATTCACTAAAGCTACACATCTATACATATTGGTCTTCTTTTTAGGATAAAAAATTATGCTGTTTGGAGAGCCAGAAAGTAAGACCAGGTTGTCCCTGAACAACCAGAGTTATAGGCTTATTTTTAGTCTTCGTTTTTGAAAAGTAACAGAATTTTTCAGGGTCTAGTAACATTCATTGCTTGCTAAAATCAAACAATGTATTTAGTGTTCATCATCTACCGAGTGATGGGATGGAATTTTGCTCTAATAGTCTCTTGTATTCAAATTAAAACATTGTAAAAAATGGTATGTAGTATTCATTTACTTTATTTTACTTTTCCTTCTTTTTCTTTTTCTTCTTTTCCAATTCACATTAGACACGGTGAAATGTGGACGATTGAAGAAGGAACAGGAAAACTTGTCCTGAGCCCAATTGAGAAAAGGAGTTCAAAGAGGATTGCAAAATCAACCAAAGAATCGTTAACCCGTGAAGGAAGCTTGTCTCCTGATGCAGATAGAGATGGGTTGGATAAGAGGAGTAGCGATGAGGGAGGACCGCCTGAATTCAAAACACCCCAGTCTCCCTCCGGTCAGGCAGTAAGTATCAAAAAAACAGATGGATACAAAACAGATGGTTACAATTTTTGCTTTTGCTTGTATCATGATATTTTTCTTTAGAAAAATACAGAGTATATATATTTTACACGATAAAAAGAGAAAAATCACCGGTTCTAAACTAAATGAAGATCTGTGTTGAAAAGCGGTTTAACAAGGAATTATTCATTTGAAAAAATGCTATGCAAACGGCCAACTTGAGATCTGCTACACAAAATTTTTGACCCTAAATTATTTCCTGGTTTAAACAGTACATTAGCATGCAACGAAAACATTTGCAAACAGCTTTAGAAACTATAACACCTTATATTGTTCTTATAACTCAAAGTTGATTTGAAATATTTATCAGTTTGGAAAACTGCTTTGACATAGAACATTATTTCAACGATTTTCGTTTTATAATAATGGGCAACTAGCAATGAAGGTGTACTTGTTACAGGTCGTTCCATCAAGCTAACCTCACGCTGCTTGACTGAAGAAGAGTGATAAAGACTCAACTTGACTGACATACGTTAGATAGTTTTCAGTTATCGTCAATACCCACATAGTCCTACAAATGACTCTCCGACTCTGAAAAACTGTTTTCTGTTAACAGTGATCTTTTGGTCACCTGCAAAATGATTTCCCCGAGATTGGTCACGCTCGTTTTAATTGTGCAGTTGTTGTCAGGAACTGCAGGTACCCTGCTTGGCTGTCAAAAGTACCCTGCATGGCGGTCATTGACATCTGCAAAGCTTTCCACGACTAAAGCTGAGGCAACAGGCTAAATATTCATGTCTAACTTAGTCATATCACAAACACACATGTACACACACACATTCACTTCCCGACTATCCACAATAATACTCACATTAAAGTGGTCGAGTCGGTTTGCATTCAGTCAGGCAGTGCAGCCAGCGTAGTCAATGTAAGTTATCCTCGCTGATTTCTGATTTTTTTTTAAATGGATGCAGATCTTAGTGAATAAATTTATCGTTCAATGGCTGTCATTCTCTGCCAACTATGCCCTTGTTGTGGTCCTACCTTTCATTTATACCAGGTGGATGTCCCCATCCTGCGTCTGGCAGCTATCCGAGAGCAGGAAGAAACCCCACCCTCCGCTCCCAAGAGGGGGAGGAAGAGGAGGAGACAATTGCTCTTTGTGGACCTGAAAACCCAGCTGAGTAAAACTGAGATCCGGTCCAGTATGGAGGATTTTGAAAAAACCATCGAAAGAGATGTAAGTTTACTTTAATAACACTTGTGTTAAATTCAAATCAATGCTTGTACAACTGAGCTCCTTAATTCTCTCATGCATTTTGCTGAAAAAAATGTTTGATATAAACTGGTGGAGATGTGGGGTGAGTGTTACATCTCTAAGTATCAGATTTAAAGCACAATTTGGTTGGTTTGTATCACTAATGCTCACTAAGCTTAATACATACCAGAAGATGCATGAGACACCATCAAGCCACCTTTGTACCCCCTTGGCAGAGGCTTCGAGAGCCAGATTGTGCCCTGTAGACATTTACGACATCCCCATCCCATATTTTTGCCGACCCCTCCAAATTTTGTTCTGACTTAGTAAGGTGTGATGATGACGTTCAGCAGAATACAAACTTTAGTTTGATTTTAGTTTCACCCCGAGGATTCTCAACTCCCGTGTGGAACGATTTATTTGATCCATTTTATAGTGTGAGAGCAACTGGTGTTAAATTTTGAGCTAAGAATGAAAAGGGCTTGAAAAAGAACTCAATAAAACTACAGATTAGTCTATAACATTTAAAGCTAGCTGAGGTTACCCCTGGTATTGTTGTCTCTATATCTTATGGCTTCCATTTATTGCTCTGTTTGTCTCTTATGTTCCATTTTTAGTTCACAATTGACAGAATTTGAGAAGTGTTTCATATTGTGTGTGTTTTTTTGTTTTGTTTTGTATTATTTTTTCGTTCCTTCTTCACTGGCATATTTCATGAAGCTGATTTTGCGGAATTGTTTCGACGATTGTTGATGAAAGGTTCATTGCAAAATTCTCTTCGCTTTTTGCGATTTTTTGACTTTTTTATTTTTTGTTTGTTAAACCAGGAAGATAAACGTGAGACCGAGCGGCATTTCCTTACTAACTGAACAATTTTATTCCACCACAGAAGGCATTTTGGTTGATATTGTTTCCGTTAATGTTTCACTGTTTGTTCAATTCTGCTTGTTATTTCTCAAAAGCGTTAGTGTTTCTGACTACAGACAGGTGTTGTGCTTTTGGCTGCAGTCTTTTCTTTGATGGTAAGTAATTTCCTAGTTATCAGCAAATTTTGCCTAATGTAAGTGTAATTCTTCAGGATTTTAGTTTTGGTCAATGCTATGCAAGACTTCAAATTTGTCCTCTAAATATGTTTTTGGACTATGGTGGGTTGAATTGTTTTATTTCTTAGCATGTAGCTTGTATTATGCCCTTATTTAAAGGGAAGCAGGAGGGATTTCCCCCAAACATAACAATCTAAGACATCGATAAAATCTTTGTTACTTCAATGTTTAAAATTAGAGAAACTGTTCCCAGCATTTTTGAAGTATGTTTCTCTTTCAAAAAAGTGCATTCAATGTAGTTTTATCTTTGTCTATGGAAACATTCTGAAAGTGACTGTTAAGGAATTTTTTTAAATCAATATTTCTTTAGATACTTGCAAATCCAGATCCTCTGCCTAGTGTCAAGGAACTGTTTAGTGAACCAGGAAGAAAAGGTATGCACTTGAATGACTATATTAATTAATGAAGGAATGACTGAATGAGTGAGACTATGTCATTGAATGAGTGAGGCCCTGTCTTTGTAGCCCATTTTGGTGTTCTGTGTGGTTTGTTATTAAGTCCTCCATTTCTGGTCCTTCAACTAAAATGTATCAACTCTTCTGAGAAACTAACGCAGACTGTAGCAGCATTAAAGCCTGATGCACACTGCCCAACTGATCACAACCAGACTCAACTCAACCGTGGTCAGGTGGGAAATGGTGGGTAACCGGGCAGTGTTCCGTGTGCTTAAGAGCAGACTATAGCATTAAACCAGACACTCACTGCCCAACTGATCACGACCAGACTCAACTCAACCGTGGTCAGGTGGGAAATGGTGGGTAACCGGGCAGTGTTCCGTGTGCTTAAGAGCAGACTGTAGCATTAAAGCCTGTCGCACACTGCCCAACTGATCACGACTAGACTCAACTCAACCGTGGTTAGGTGGGAAATGATGGGTAGCCGGGCAGTGTTCAGTGTGCTTATTTTTTTGGATGAGGCCTTATAAAAGCTCCATTCATTAGTAGCAAACAGCAGTGTGTGCTCTTATGACGATAGAAAACAAGGTCATCACAGTCAACTTGAGTCAGGGTGTGATGTGCAGAGGGCCTTAGAGGTCAGCAGTGTAGCCCCCAATTGTGCCAGGAGGTCAAACAGTGGTCACTCATGATCAAAGTTAACTGCTAGTGGGGACAAAGTGGGTTTACTTGAAAAGAAAATGTGGATTAAAACAGACTTGAATGGTCAAATATGTTGGTAGTGAGATGAAGTACAACGGGATCAACTTTGAGATGACTTCTTATGCCCACAAATTTCTGATAGCGGTTGCAACTCAGGTTGCAAATATACAATATGAAATTCCAGGGATTTAAATATCATGTTACATGGTCTCATCTTTCAGCTGCAAAGATGTCACCAATCTTGGTGGAGTTATGGCGTGAAGGGACGAAATTCCGCCCTCCCCTAGACAATGAACCAGAGGACAGGATTTGGAGTTTGGACTACCTTCGAGAACCAGAGCCAGGTCTGTCCTCCTCACCAGAATATGACCTTCCAGAGGTACGCTGTATATATATATATATATCAGAAGGCATTTTATTGAAAAAGAAAACAATTAAGTTAAAGTTCTTTTATTTTTTAAAACCACTTCCATCGTAGAATTGGTAACAATGAACAGTAGTAATCAATTCCTTTTCTTGTCTAGTTGTTAACTTAAAAACACCAGGTTGTGTTGGTAATTTTTATTTCTACCATACAAATTCATGAGTGGGAAACGGTTGCTAGCTTTTTTTTAAATAGTGTTATAATCCATTTTTTTCTGCAAGAAAGTCAGTTACTTTTTCAAAAGCAAATATTTGAAATTTCTTGGTCTACAATAATTTTCATGTCATATTTTCTCATGTATTGCTTTAATTTGCATGTTTATCTCAGGGGCTAAGGTGCATATCCTCAAGTGATTAGGCTGTCGATTAAAAACGACTTACTCTTAAGTTCTTTCGTGGACACATTTAAGGATGCAAGTAAACAGGATTATTGCACACAGGCTCTTTTCTATTTGTCTGCTTTTTGTTTTCTAATTTTTTATAATTTTTTAAACTTTTGACCTGTTTTGTAAAGATAAATGCAAGAATTTTTATTTGTAGCACCTATCTCAATAGAAGAAACATTAAACTCTTCCGTTTATTGATCATCTAAGTAAAGACATCTTTCTTGTCAGTTCAATTCATTCAAACACTCTGCTGCACGTGGTGATTATTTATATATTTGGTTGGTTTCGTGCATTCATACTTTTGTGACTTTTTTTCTGGTATTATGTTTGATAGATACCAGAACTGGGAAGGGGAGATGTGAGTACGGAACGTTTGAGAGGACACAGTTCAAAGATAGAAGACAGCCGACTCTCTTCCAAGATGGATGACACCCCGGCATCTCTCAACATAACAGGTAGTCCGATAGTAATAGAGAGGAACAGTGTATGTGTCGAGAAGAGGTATACTGGTTAAATAATATGCGACATTACCCCTACCCTCCTCCCCCCCCATCCCCTTTAACATTACTAGTCCACATCGAAAGATAATTGATGCAGGTGCGTCTTCAATTCTGTTAGTTAAACTCATAAAGAAGTTTCGTCTAATACCTATACCAAGCAATAATGCAAGCAATACATATTTCCAATATGAATTGCTGCAAGAAATTAATATTAAATTACTATATGACGTATTGTTCCTTTTTATCCTGAAAATTTTGTGTTCAAATGCTTAGTAAATTGTCATGGGTTATTTAGTAGTTTTGAATTGTTAATTTACATCATTAAAAATGTGAGTGCAGTCAAGCTAAGAAATAAGCTAAGATGAAATGGAAATATAAAAACAGTTTCAACCAAATTCAACACAAATTTTTGTTTTAACTCACTGTATGATTTCGGTTATAATAAATTCACAGAACCTCCTACATTACTTTCTCAGTACTGGTAGGTGGCCTACAATCACACATGCCTATTTACATGTGTGTCCTATTTAAATGCACAGAACCTCCTAAATTACTTTCTCAGTACTGGTAGGTGGCCTACAATCGCATTGCAGTGATCAGGTATAGTCTCTCAAATTGTGGTACTTTCATAAAGGATGGCCAAAGGAAAATTCAAAATCAGAACATGTGTGTCCTATTTGAAAGGAACTGTTTTACTATTCTGTTTTCTTACAGATGTAGCCAGACTTTCTCAATCAAGAGAGGGCTCCAGACAGGGTAGCTTCATTGCTGAACCTGGCATGCCAAGGTATTCTATCCGAGTAAATTGTGATAGTAAATGAACGAAGGGAAAACTGATTGGGAGGTTATAACTACATTACTCGGGAAGAGTAAATACACTTAAAGACCAACTATGGAGACTTTTCGATGAACATAAAATCCCACCATTTTGCATGCATGTAATCCCTAACTCACTCCAATTACATGGCTGTAATTAACTTTACCGATTTCGGATGTTAAATATGTGAAAATTGGGAAGAAATGTCAGCTTTTTAGGAAACCTATTTCAGACATTCCTGAAACATTCCTAAGACATCAGGTGACCAATCAACGATATTACTCCTTTTTCCCCGAAATGCCAAAATTCTGTGTTGTTGGAGGTTGCAGTTATACCTCAGCCAACAAAAAGCATCAGCTTTTTTAGCTTTTTACACATGTTGATTATGGGTATGTAAACTCACAAAATAATGGAAAATCCCCCCAAATTTTGTCTTCAGAGTTGGTCTTTAAGGAAGTGAAATTAAGTTTGTGATTATAACTGCACCACCAGATAAATAATTACAACATGTATACTGTTAGTACTAGATCTTGTGGTTCAAATAGTGTCACATGTCTGCCAGAATTATATCAAAGTGAAACTTATTCACCCAAAAGACAGTGGAATTATTTACTTGGAATTGAATCTTTCAAGGACGTTCTCAGTGTGCAGAGCAGAAAGATAAAGAAAGTTATGTTCATAGATGGGGCTATGCATAAACAGATAATAGGATGCTTTGGTTACTTACTGATAGTAAATTGTCTGCCTCACTCTCAGACCATTTTCTCACAGACTATGCAATTGTCTAAGTATTTTCTCCTCAATATCTGGGTTAGGATGTCCAAGGATGCAGTTTTGAAAAGCGTTCTGTCTTATCAACAAGCTAAAATTGGGGTGGGGGGGGGGGGGGCAGGAGGCTTTATGGGGAATATTTCAGCCGACCCTAAACCCCCAAAATCTCTTGTTTGTTCATCCAAAGATTAAGGAGAGCCGAAGAGAGTATTGAAGAGGAAGGCTTGATTGGTCGTGATGGCAGTCTCATTGAGACTCTGCCTCAGCTAGATGAGCTTTTGATTTCCGAAGGACCGGAATTAGGCCTGATCGAAGAATCGGTGCAGATAGGTGAAGATTTTGATGTGAGAGCGACGGAAATGAGTACCTCAGAAGATGAAGACAAGGGAATTCCCCATGAACAGCTATATCAGTGAGTTTGCAGACTGTTAGAAACTGTCATAGGTATTCAGTGACCTAATGATCCCCTTCCCTACCCCCCAAACACGTACCCCCCCCCCATGGAAGTGACACCATCTTGAACACAGCAGTTGTAACAATTAATGGCCCCTTCCACATTCCTCATTTAGACCCAAAACTGGAATTACTATGCATTGGAGCATAATTTTATGTCCTATCAGCTGAAATATTTACTTTTAACTTTTGAGTAAATAGGGACAGATGCAACATACATTAATGCAGTTTATGGTTATGAAACTTTAGAAGGCAGTTTACTAGAAAGGCTTCGAATTTTTCAACATGGAAAGGATTATTAAACCAATTTAACCCATTAATTCAGGGTGTGATTTGAAATTTCTCTACTCCACTAAAATCATGTATTAATGTAACCAACACATTTAATGAGTGTTTTTATTTTTGATGTGAGGTCTCTCTCTTCACATAAAGTTTCAATAATATACTATCATTTAAATTTACTGTGGCCTTACATGATTGTAAGAATATAGTAACATGCTGTAATTATCTTGTCTGAACGTCCTGTAACTTCGCCCTTATTTTGCAAAAGCTCCTTTAATGAACTTCAGATTAGGTTCTATGTAATATCTCAATGGGGGAGTCAAACCCTTTCATCACCTGCTTTTAAACATAACCTTGGTGTTCATTTTTACAGAAAAATAGCAGAGCTTACACCTGGAGATGAGAGTACATCATTTCAGGAGCTAGTGCCGTTATCCACCGATAGAAAAGTTGCGGCCAAAATTTTTGCAACGTGTCTAGGTGAGTTATGATCTCAACTTTGTATTTTATCTATCTTGAGGGCATAAAAAATGGCATTCCTGGATTTTTCCTTGCCTTCTTGGTCTGTAAAATCCTGGGATAAAATCGGGCATATCGATACGAGAACTGTGTTGCCAAAATATCCATTGAATTTTAAATACAAACTGACCAAAAAAGAGGGGAAAACGAAGATGTTTATTGGTGTTACTTTGCATTCCTTGACCTCTGAGAGTCCAAAAAGACAGTCCCCATGTATTTTAGGGGTAGATTTAGGGAGGGGTGGGCCCCTGTCTTCCAATACTATTTTGGAAATAATTTAGCACACTTCAGCATGGGGATACTTTTATTTTTATTTTTTTGCTTTATGCCAATAAAATATATAACTGGTCTATTTTTGATATATTTAGTGTTGTGTGTTCCTTTTTAGCCTGATTTTTAAACATGAATTTTTTTTTATAAATCTTGCTATACATTTTCTTCTCCCTGTTTTTGTCGTAGAATACGCTAAAGATGGCTTGATCAGCGTCCGTCAGTCGAGGGCATTTTCGGATATTTTTATCTATCGTACATCTCGCATGGAGGTTTAAAAGTCTGTCTATAATGGCAAGTGTGTGGATGCAGTTAGCCTTGTCTATTCATGTCATGAGTACAGGTTTGACTGATGAAATATTTTAATGTCCTTTTATAAAGCTGATGGAACGTTCTTTGTAAACTTTTGTTGCTATTTATTCCCATTGGATAGAATGAACTATAATCCATTTCTCATAAACCTTCATTTTTTGAAAGAGAGCTAGGAGTTACAATTTTCTTAGAACCTAAAAAAAAAAGACACATTTGAGCAAAGAAGCAACAGAAGTGTCCCTTCTTGAGGAAGCGATTAATGAAAAATGTTATAAAAATTAAGTACTTTAATCAATATTACAAACATTAATGGGAAGTTTAAGGATGTTCTTTTTCTTTTTTACCAAGCATTTTTGGTAGGGTTTATGGATGCTTCAGAAAAATTGATATTACTGAAAATGTATAACTTTACTAACGTTGTATTATTAGAAAGAACTTTTTAACTGCTACAACTTTGACATAATTACATGATAGGATTGAGACCTGTTTTGTATATTAAAATACATAATTTATTGTTCAATAATCTCTACAAAGGAGGCGAAAGAATTGGTAGAATTACTAAATGTTTCTTATCTCTAAGATTAAGTTTATTGGAAGGTCAGTATTTTGCAGAATGTACCAAATTTATGCCATACTAGTTTAAATGCCTGCTTCCTTGGTGGGGTGAGGGGGGATAGACCTGAAATAAAGTTGAAGCATTTCACAGAGAAAATGTCATTTTTTTCATTATCTTAAATGAAACTTTGTCGGTCATACATATTTCAAGAAACACTGTTTGTGAATTCAACTAAATTTTATGATTGGTCTTTAAACAAGAACTTTTATCTTGCATATGTAAATGTTGTTGAAACTTTGAAACTGACCTTTGACCTGTCTTGAAATGGATTATTCATATCGTTAATATAAAATATTAGACGAAAAATGTCATAATTTTCCAAGTACTTAGCAAGTCATGAAACAATTGTGAAGTGAACAGTTCTTTTTTCTTTACTTTCTTAATGGGAAAAGTTGCATTTTATTGTTCAATGCATGTATCCACCTGACTTCAAATTACCTACATTTTTAATTGACAAATTGTGTATTTTCACAATATATGAATAAAGTTCAATCTGTGTTTGTTCTTTCAATGCCTTAAAATTATTTTATTAAATAATAATGAAGTGTTTACCTTTTAAGAACTCATTAAGAAGCTACTTTTTTTATTCTTTATATTTAGCATTATTTTGAGCCAATCGACTAACTTATGTTTGTAAATTGATGAAATGTGAAGAACTTCTAGGGTTTCTTTGACACTAAATCCATGTTAATTGAGCAATTTAATTTAACTGTTTTCTGCTCTGACAATGGTAAGACCAAACATCTTGTCAACATTTAGTACAAATAGTGCTCAAGTGTTAGGTACATAAAAATATAAACTTGAAAGTTTATGACCAAAAAAAATTTATTTTATTTTGCAACTATTTTGAATTTGAAACGAGTGCATTGCAATGATGACAAAATGTGAGAACAAATTTTGTGTGTTGGGATTTTGTAGATTTCAACATAATTGTTACTCTTCAAGTTTTTTTTCTCACTTATTGTACATTTTTCACTTGGAGCTGATGTTTAGTCAGAATAAACCAACAAAAAATTTCAACAGCTAAAGATTTTTGTTTACATTTCTTTTCTCTCTAAGGAAAATATTTTTCCTTTGCCCCATGCTATTCTGGTTTGGTGTTGCATTTTCCACTACCAATTGCAACACCATATTATGGTAGCCTGTGGGTGATAGAGGAGTAAACAGAGTTGGCAAGTTCCCCAGGTTTTATAAAGAGAACTTGAGCATTGACACTATCATCCATATTGTCTAGCTTTCTTCTAAATAAAGAAAACCCAATTGAATCCTCAGTGCTTTCATTTTTACAGTACCTTATTTAGGGGCTCAGTAAAGTGGGCTTTTCTTTACCTGATCATGGTGTTGATAGGATTCCCCCCACAAAGTATGCTATTTAAAGTGTGGGATACGTAAGGCACTGGTCAGAGGGCATGATCAATAAGATAAATATCTCAAGAATGCTCTTGGATACAGGGCTGGTGGAGGAGGGTCCAATCTGGAAAACCACAAACATCAATCAAGGGGGCAGTTGGCCATATTACTTTGAATTTGCTGGACAAACTGGATCTACTGTGCATTTTGCACCACAATTTCCAGTAATTTACTGCTTTTCAAGAAAAAAGCATATATTGTAAGTAGTATACTCTTTTTATCTGAATCTTTTAATTGAATGACACTTTTTTTTATTACAATTTCTAATATTTCAACAAAAGGGCAAGTTTAATAATTAACAACCGGATTTAATTGAAAAATGGTTCCTTTTACTACCAGAAAGGGGCACTTGTAATGTATGAAAAAGGCACTCTTTATTCATTTTCTTTACAAAACTTACAGGGCACGTGCCCCTGTACCAATGGCTCCGTAGCCATACAGAGATATGAGTTGGATCAGTCCTATAACGTTCGTTGCCTGAACGGCTTTTGTCTATTGAGTTCACAGGATGAAAGCCTGTCCAGTACTTAATCGTTTCAGTCGTTAAGTTGTAAATAAATGAAAGGAAATTGTAAGAAAGAATTTAGTGTGTTTTATAAATTCATGGAAGCATTTACTTGCTGTCAAAGGAGAGTTTTGAAATAACAGAATCTTTGGGACTTTACCAATAGTCTACGAAAGTCAAAACTATTTTCAAATGATGGGCATTGCTTGAGTAGAGGACGCTGCAGTAGTTAGAGGACTAGAGACCCTATAGTAGGACAATAGTTATGTGAGGAAAACATTGCTTGAAAAAAGCATACGTAACACCCTATACTTATAGATAGCAATCCCTATTGGAGAGATGATATTTTGTTGGTCTTGACATTTAGAAACCTTGCAACAAGCTGTCTCATCAATAGGCTGCTAATCTATGGAGCTTACGCTGACAAAGAAACTGAGAATGTTCTCATGCTGTTATTTATCGACTTTTCGTGGTATAATAGAAACAGAATGACTTATCCTGCAGGTGTTATTGTTATTCCTGCCGTTGATATCGATGATTACACGATAAACGACAAAGGCAGGACGCCTGTCCTGTTGTTGCTAGGCCCGTTACTAAGGAAGCGATTCACATTCAGACAGTCTGTTGACACATTGAACACCTCCCAGCTGCTTCTACGCACGTTATGTGGTTGGCTAAAAGATTTACTCAAAACTAGCAGGGAGAATACTTTGAGAGACTGACATTTGTACATTTCGAAAGAACAACTCTAGAGAAATTTCAAATTTTATAAGCTCAACCTGAACAGAAAATGACAAGATACTGAGTCAACTCTGTTAAACACTGACGACAATTGCAGTATAATGGTTGACTTTGAGGGTGAGTGAAAGCACGAGTTTGTGAAATCTCACGCCGTAGCCTAAAGTAAAGCCTAGCCTAGATGCTAGGGACTTAGGGCTAACTTTCGGAAATTCAAGCTGAATGCACTTTGCATTTGAATTAGCCATATATTCTGTCATTATTCTCATATGATAGTACAGTGTTACAGACACACAGTTGTATCGTTACATCCTGACACAGTACGACAATGTCAAATTCACTGTCCCAGGGATATGCCTAAGTTAGGCCTTACCCTCAGCCAAGTTAAACCATGGAAGGGATGGAGTGCTTGCCACGAAGGCTATTCTGATATTGAAATAGGATAGGGCCTAGTCTGGGTCCACACTAGGCTCAAGGCTGTAAATGTAGTCTTTACCTAATATTTGTATACCATATTTTTAGGCCCATTTGGCATTTAGTTGGGTAATTCTTCTAAAACTTTGTCATAGCCTAGGCCTCTTTATAATGAATGTACTGTATGCATATGTGACTATCCACCCCATTTAAGGCTTTTGGATAGATTTTCATCTTGAACTGTTACCTTTCTTTTGGGAAAAGAATGAATTTGACCATATTTTCTGATGGTATGTAACCAGTGTTTACATGATGCAGTTACAGCTGATGATTTCAAACAATTAACTTAAAATGTACATGGATTCCTTGCCTTTATGGATTATGATAAAAAAAATATGTTAGGAAATGTTTCAAAGTATTAGGCCTATCATTTTTGTTTTGTCCCAAGGACTTTCTCATATATTTCTTCATGATTCACTGAGATTTTGACCAAAGGCAACCCAAACTTTGCATGACTCCAGTACACACTTTTTAGACTTGTATGGTAGGCTCATTGTGTACTTCCATTAAGTTGATACTCATCTTGTTCACTTTGTCCAGAGTTAACAACATCTTGTGACAAGTGCTACTGTACATTACAAAATTATACCCCACCAGAGCAAAGTCATTTTAAAGAGTTTTTCAGAAGCACTTTATCATATCTTGTGAACTGCTTCAGAGTGCAGTGACTCTTAAGGTGTCATGACACTTTTATAAATTATAACATGCAAACTATGTATGTTACATGTCTGCTAAAGAAATTAAAACAATGAAGATTACCACATGTGAGAAGATTTGCTCCCAGGGAAATAACAAATTACACTCTTCATTGACCTTGAAGCTTTCAATTTAGTGCATTCTGGTGGTTGAGACATCTGTCATGGCTTTATCAATTTCAAATTTTACAAGTACATTGGGGAGTTTCGTCTCTCATGTTATTCTTTGATCGTCAGTATTAACACACTGCAAGATATATCCATCAACATTGTCATGAAATCAGCACTCTAGTAATTAAATTTAAAATGGTATATTGGGTAGCAAGTAAATTTCACATTTCTCAAGTAAACAGTTGAATATTCTCAAAAAAAAAAGTCATATCAGTACTACTGTACCCTTTTCTGTAACTGCTTGACATTAAAATGATGAGATTAAATAAAGTCCAAGGAGTTTATCTCCTTAAATTACATTTAGCAAGGTCATGTCAGTGCTTTTCAAAGCTGAAGCTTCAACCACTTCAAGTTCAAGTCAGGTATTCAATACCAGATCTATCCTGGTATGTTTTCTTAGAATTAGTGTACATATCCTCCATTTCTGAAAGAAAACAGTGTCTTGTGCAATAAAAATGTGAATATTGTAAATTTATGTTTTGTCATTTTAAGATGACCAGATGTTTGATGAAACAACAATATTAAAGTAAAATGAGCAGACCAAAGTTAAAATGGCTATAGAGGAAATATGTAAATATCTAAATGGCAAAGAATTTTCAGACCAAAAGTCATGAATGTAAAAGTCGTGATGAAGGGATCCTGAAAGATAACTTGTAATCTTAATTCAGTTGACTTAAGTCAAACTCGTCAATCTCAACGAAAATTTGTTTATATTTAGTGTGTTAAGAGTAAATATTTTATTATAGTAGCAAACTATATAATAGGTAAAAATATCACAGAGATTTGCTGGTTAATGTTCATAAGATAAGCATCATTTGTTCACTTTGCAATAAATAAAATCTTGTGTGGCTATTTATTGAAATGAAAAAAAGGAAAAAGAAACAGATGACATCATTACAACAATATACCATATAAGATGTTGGACATATCTTTAATTGTCTGGACATATTTGTCTTCCCTATTTGCATTTTTTCCAGCGTTTGGGCTTATCAAATTTTATTGTTGGTAGTAGGAAAACAAACTAAGGTTGACCATTGAAGGAAATTGCAAACAAAGTGACCATTCGTGTGGAGTAGACTTTGGTTTATTGATGTGAAATAACTCCAATCTGCATATAGTATCCTAGCAACTGCATTCTACCTGTCCAGTCTTACTAAGTTATCGAATTCGCATTTCTTTTCAAGTACACACTAGAGCTAGCAGCTTAAAAGAAATGTGTACGGCATATTAAAAGGAAGTATGGAAGTTAACAAAAGTCCTATAGCAACTGAAGATACTGGAAGAGTTTCTAAAGGCAAAAGAATCAAAGGAAAAGGGAAAGGTAGGCTGTCTTAAATGTTTCAGTTGCAAAATTAACTTCTTTCACTCTGTATACATAGATCCTGTGGTTGGTTATGTTAAAGTGCTTAGGAATGTGGTCAACAGTTTGTGAAGAAGTCTTTCAGTCAATCAATGGATGTTGCAAGGTAACATTCTGATATGGTAGCTTCCTGAAATAAAATTTTAAAAATTCATAAAAGAAACCAAACTTAGGCTCATATGACAGAGTGCTCACTGCTTTGTGATGCAGAACTTCCCCAAACAGCTGAGAAAATCTCACTCCGATTTTAGAGATATATCCTAGTTTAAAAGTTGTGTGCGTGGGCTGTCATTTTGTAAATATGTGATGTCATAGCATCACTAGGATCTTAAAGCATGTACTTTCTCTTTGTTTTTCTTTTCATATGATCATATTTTCATATTTTCAAGGTAGAATGATACCGTTGCAATCAGTACGTCATGTATTTAGCTTCAGGATTTAGGTTCAGCTCTTGTCAAGCCTGTCTTCATTACGGAAGCTTAACATCATAAATAAATAAAGATTAACAGGAATAAAGGGAAGCTACATAAGGCAATGATGATGTCATACATGTATACTTGATCAAGTCGTCAGCCTTTTGTGTGAAGAAGGACATTGAATCAGTGATATCTCCCAAGTAGAACAAGATTTAAATTACTGTAACTTTTTGAGGAAGATGTACATTATATTCTTCTGCATTAGATAGACTAATAACAATGTTTGGTGCTGTTGTCATGCACCTTTAGTATGTAGACATGGTCACTTCTTAACTCAATCATATATCTGTTCAATTTGGTAAAACCTTTTGCAAATGTTCCCCAAAAAAAATGAAAAACCAGGCATGCGAAAGTTATCATTATTCACTCAGGTACAATATCTGAATCTGTATGAGCAATGTTGCTATATAGGGTCTTTCATATTCAGGTTTCCTAAATAAAGTGCTTCCCAAATTATCATTAACAACCCCCCCCCCCTACAACCTTGACCCAGAAGAAAGGGAAACAGAGAAAATCAATGAGATGTTTCCATAGTCCTGAATTCATTATTGATTAATCAAGAGTTTCTTTGTAGGAATGCATTACATTTTTTCTCTGTTATTTTCCTGTTTACCTAACATTGCTAGGATGAGTTTGCATAATGCATCTAGGTTTATCTCTATTTAAGCTGGTACATTTTACTGGTATTGATCATGGCCAATTGTATTGTACAAAACTTTTAAAATTAAATCTCCTGACACTGTCCACTTACCACTCCCCCATCCCCAACCCACACCAACCCACAAAACGAATTTTGTCATTGCAAATGTGCACTTGCACAATTACAATATGTTTCTACAGCTATTGTTGATCGTCGACATGTCAATCATTAACATGTAATGTGAAGTATCATGCCTCTGTAAAACCAAATCAATGATGGAGCCTTCATCCCCCAGGTCAAACCTGACTGTCGTCAGAATTGACCCTCCCACATCCCCCCCCCCCCACTGTACTCCAACAAAAAATTTAAAAAAATTAGTACTGTAAAATAGAGTGCAATAGTTATGACCTTCAAATTT
>KN885204.1:73991-89427 GCA_000934455.1 Apostichopus parvimensis
TATTCTGACTCCTCTACCCATCATATGTATATATATACTGATTATTGCATATCATTTATTATATATAAGTATATTAATTTAATAATAATCATGTTATAAAATATAAATTAATGATGACGGTACACATAAACTTGAAACTTGATCTATTTTGATGACTGTATCCTCCTCCTAGAGCTCCTGTTACAACCATACTCTGTAAAACTTACATTCTGTGCTTTACTCACACTCAACAGTTCAACAAATTGTAGTATTCCTTACATGATGGATTTTCTGCCTGTTAAATTATATTACTTTCTAATGCTCCCCACCCCACACCCCCTTTTTTGTTGTTGAATTATTAACACCCTGCTAATAGTGACATTGGTCAGAAGGTGATCAGATATACTGTGTGTGCATAAAGCAGATTTCTTTTCTTGGTGTGAAGGGTTGCAAAGTTGATAAGATTCAGACAAAATATCCCTCGTACAGGTAACCTATTACCGGTCAATTTGAAATTGATTGTATTAATTCTGGTGCATTGGGCAACACATTGACTAAAAATAACATTCCTTTCAGTCAAAACAAACTCATAATAAGTTAATAAGCTGTATTATTCCTCCTCACCTTATTTAAGAAGCTACGTATTCTGGGGGCATCCCTAGCTCTGAAGATGTGCCATAATGCTCCTGGTGTTTCTTTGTCTTCTATCAGTCTTTGACGGGTCTGTTCGTCCTTACAGTGTTCCTGGACAGCTTCTACGGCTTCTGGGGTATGAAAGAGGCACAAGCAGGGTTTAAAACGAGCTCACAAAAGTTTACCAAAATTATGTCAAATATTAACCTTATTTTGGAGTTTTGTCTTCTATTTGATGTTGAATATTCACGAGGGTAATAAGGGCTCCTCCTCCCACTGGTTGGGACAGACAATCTCTAATATTACTACCACTCTATACTCTCCTCCCATATCATGCTTCAAAGCACTTGTACACACAGTATGAAGAGTTCCGACACCGTTAACTAAATGACATGAACAGGATCTACTAATACCGTCAGTACAAGTTTTGTCTTCTATTTGATGTTGAATATTCACGAGGGTAATAAGGGCTCCTCCTCCCACTGGTTGGGACAGACAATTTCTAATGTTACTACCACTCTATACTCTCCTCCCATATCATGCTTCAAAGCACTTGTACACACAGTATGAAGAGTTCCGAACCTTTAACTAACTGTCAGAAACAGGATCTACTCATACTGTCAGTACAAGTGCTTTGAAGCATGACACAATAGGCTCACAGAGTTTAGCAGCGACGTATACAAAATCCTGGCAAAGTTTGTCTTCTAAAAGAGAGCTTATAGTTTTTTATTAACAAGAAAACACACCAAATAACATCAATGACATGTAAAATGGACAATGGAAAGAATCATAATATTGGTTTCTATATCATTACATGAAATGAAAATTGACCAGTCAAGCTAATGGAAACAATGAACCAAAGCAAACAGAAGCTCTTAATAATAATAATAATATTTGCTTTTTATATAGCGCGCTTTATACCAGCGATAGGTCTCAATGCGCTTTACAGACGTTATATTACCCCTGGTCAATGATAACCTGTCCCAGAGACAATCCCTCCAGTCGGCAGCAGTTATATACTGCGCCCAATGACAAGTTACCTCACAGGTACCCATGTAACCCCTGGGTGGAGAGAGAGGCAAGTGAAATAAAGCATCTTGCCCAAGGACACAACGTAATGAACTGGGCAGGAATCGAACCAGCAATCCTTGGATCACGAGTCCGACGCCTTAGCCAATTGGCCACCACGCTCTCTGGTCTAATACTTGGTCTAATACTGGTCTAATACTTGGTGGTACAGTCATGAGGATACGTACCGCTGATCAGAGCTTCAGCCTTGTCATCCTCCTTCTGACCTCCATGGGGTATACCGACGTGGACCATGACATTGACCGCATCCGAGATGTCCAGATGGAGATTTGTAGTGCCTGCACAGGGGTATCTCGCAAGACCTGTTTCGTTAAAAAACGGGGGGAAATGACATGGAACGGATTAGAATAACTGAACGCCCAAGAATACATGTCAAATAGAAGATGGTTTGGATTGATGGTGACTGTACTGTCATTCATTCATACTGATATGACACAAAAGTCTGCTGGTCAGATCAACAATTCTTGACTTTATTGATAAAGAGAAAAGAAAAATTGTGTTTGAATTTCAAATGCTAAGTTTACTGGCACTGCCTTGCAAAATACCTGTCATACCTTCAAGTCCTTGTGGTTTTTTAATACTCAGTTTCAACACCTCATTAGTAAGTTTTTACCCATCACCAGAAATGTTCTTTGAAACCATCAAATTGTCTCATTTCTTACATGTTCTTCACAACTGTCTTGGAGATGCCACATTTTACACTTTACAAAACATTTTACATTTTGCAAAACATTCGCATTCAAGGCAGTCTTCTAAGATACACCATCGTAATGTTCTAATATTCACAGAGCGTGATTCTTTTCCCCCTCCCCCCCCCCCGGAAGATAACCTCGCAGCGGCGGAACTCACCGTACGCGTTGTACATCTTTGGTCCAAGGTCTGGTTTGACAAAGAAGTCGGGTAGACGTGACGATAGGTTGAGTACCCCGTCTCGTCTGGTGTACTCTGGGAGAGGTAGATTACCCATCAGGTCCTCAAAGTGCTCCGGTAGGATTTCGCTGAAGTCCTCTGCTGGGGGCCAATCCTTGAGCTTGAGGATCATGGACTGGCCTTGTTTGGTCTCCAGGCGATCTGGTAAATCAGAAGGAAATGCATAAATTTAACAACATTTTACCATTTACTGGCCTTTTTTTTTGGCACTGGCTACCAGGAACACTTACAATGATCATTAAAAGCATCACTTTAATAATGAAAGAAAATGAAATGATCGAATAAAGGTTGCCAAGTTCAATAACTTCATGACTGACATAATGCTATATCAGTAGATAAAAGCAATAACTTTCAGCTTTTCCTTGAAACAGAAAAATGGAATGTTCACAATCATGTTGAATCGATATCAAGATATGCTTCCCCCTCAGATTCTTAAGAAAACATTGTTTGTTTGGCAATTGGCCAATGTAAAAAGCAAAATGTCTGCAGAAGAGTCCCTTTGGAACATCATTGCCAACACAAACCAATTAAGTATGCAATAACATGGTTGCTTTAAAGCCAAGTTTTACTTACTAGGGGGAAACCTAGATGAAAACTTTCTCTTCTTTTGACTCTGAAATTCAAAGCTATGATATGTCAAAAGAGATCTTGCTTGCTCTGAAGTGGAAGAAATAAACCCAGAATTCACTTTTGTAATTCATTTGCCAAACTACGGTAATATATCAAGACCTATTTTGGAGATAGCGAAACAGAATTTGGGTAGATTTATTCCAGCAATGCTTAGTTTCCTGTTTCATACATCAAACAAATACTCTCCTGTTAGCTGGTATGATAGGGGAGTTGATAGGGGTGTATGATAGGGGAGTTCTATGATAGGCGAGTTGGACTTACTTGTCAAATCTTCGAATCCATCCCAAAAGTCTTTCATCGGCGCGCCCTGTATGACCGTTCCCTTGCGGCAGTCCACGAGATCATTCTCAATGTTACCAAACTGCTTGCTGAAATACCGCGGATTCCAGAGACTGGACTTGAGTTGTTTTTGTATGTTACTAACCAGCACAGGCTGATAATAAACAAGAGAACAATAGCCCATTGTTAAGTTATAACATTGATGGAAATAACTGTATATTTTAAGCACATGAAGTAAGTCATTCGTCTCTTTGCAGCAGCCATCCGGCTTCTCCTTCCCCACCACGCCACAAACATTTTATCCCATTAGGTTAGCACAAAAGTTTTGCAATAAAGAAAACTTTGTATTCAAACCGACCAGACATGGCATCTAACTCCTCTTCGTATACCATTATATTCTTTCAAGCAATGTTAATCTGTACACACTTTTGAAATATGGGAATTATATCAAATCCTTTTCTTCTTTCTTATGACCAACACAACAAAACAAGGCTTATAGACACTAAATATCCCATATTTTGGTTAAGTGTATGCTGATTTCTCACAAAGCACACTGCTGCAACTTACCACTCCTTTGCCCCACTGCTCTTGGAAGATCTTGAAGTTGCCTTTGTTAGAAGGTTCGTGAAGTCGAAGGAGTTTGCCATCGCAGAGCCACGAGTGAGGGACGTCGGGGTAGAGAAAACTAGACTCTGTTAGTGTATTCTTGGATCCCGTCTGGATGGCTGGAGGAGACTTAAACATATTAAACGGCCCCCTGGAGGGTTTCTGAAGGCTTCGATCCGGTTTGATGCGAGGTTCCGCTATATGCTGCTCCACCACTGTGGCTATGATGTCCTCAAAGGTACTCGTCATAGTCCTGTGTTTGCTCTTGACACTGTTCTCCTTTTTGGGGAGTAACGCCGATAAGAAAGAACTACCGTCCACGGGTCCCCCGGGGGTACCCATCTTACTGGCCGTCTTGGTGAGAAGTTCTCTGAGAGTGGAACAGGAGGAGTTCGTTGTGGGGTCACAGGTCACTTCCGTGGTGGTATCTGCTGCAGTCTTAACATTTGAACTCGAGTCAACTTGCGTCTCTCCGTTCTGAGATGGAACAGGAGGAGGAGCTTCAAAGTCACATTTCGCATCGTTAGATCTTGAGGTAGCCACGTCCGCTAAGAAATCCAAGGCAGAGGTACTGCTTGAAGTGGCAGTTATGGTGCTTCCCGTGGTGCTAACCATGGTGCTGCTGACTGCATTCTGCTCTGGCTGGACTTCTGTTTTCACATCAATCTGCAGCAGGGATAAATTGCAGGGCAACTTCATTAAACATTGTGCTTTAGATTAATCTTGCATAATAAAATTTAGTCTCACTCGGTGGTTTTGATTACACTGACAAAAATGACATTAATCTTTCACATATTGTTTTGTTGTTTTTAAATTGAAAGAATGCTTTATCTGTTTTGTAATCATTCTATTTATCATTATTTAATTTAAATTATTACATCACTGTCCCTCATTAGAGACTTCCAAGCGATGAATAAAAGCAGCAGCTTTCACAACCTCCGTGATAATATAAACTTGTTGAGTAATTGAATAACAGGAAACTTGACAGGGATGTTTTAGACAATGGAAAAGAGCAAAGAAAATTTAAATTTCTTTTGTAGCAGAAGAGGATATGCAAATTCAAGGACAGCATCTGTGGGACTGAGGCTAACAGCCCTTGCATGATTACTAATTAACCAACTGCACACCCAATTCATACACAAGCAAGAATTTGGATCAAACAGTCTATCTATGCATCAAGGACAACCACCAAACATTGATGGTTTCTATCCCTATTGCTTACATGGTAATCTTTGTTTTAACAGTATCTCAAGTTTCATTGAAGTACATCGGCCTTCCATGATTTTGACTCATTGAGGTAGACGACATCCGAGATACGTTTCGCTTCAAACCATCCGTAACGTTGTCAGAGCTATTAATGCTGCAGAGTATTTTTTATGCAAAGATGCAGCTGGGATTATTTTGCTTGCGAAATTTGAGACGGTCGTTTTTGCTACCAGTGAGGCGTAGAGGTGACATTTGCAGTCACCTACTGATTATTATCCAAGACCTTATCTCACTACACGCATGAACATTTTTTAAATGAACCTTAAACTAGTTTTGGCTGGTATCTGTGTTGGTATGTACTTTGTATGACACAAGAGGTAATGCAACAAAATGGCTTGAGGGAAATGGTCATATGTTAATCAAATTTGTGAAGGAACATAGACTAGTCCTACAAAGTAACTGGACCGATGATTTGATAAAAATTGAGGTACTACCATCTACTCTGACATCCACTCGCTGAAAGTGTCAGTTTTGCCCGCACTTGTTTTCAGAGTTGCCAGAATAAAATAAATAAATATTTATCTATCTACACTCCATGCATTAATTGAATTCATTTCACCTTGGAAGTAGATACTTACTTCTTTCGTGGATTCAGCATCTCCAGGGGGTGATGACTTCAGACGAGAGCAGGGACATGTGGAAGGTAAATTCCATCTTCTCCTGATCTCATGAACCAGGGTACATATATCCCAAAGTGCTGCGTGATAACACAATAAATAATAAATAAATAAATCCCAGTCAGGGTTCATTCCGGTATATGTAAGAGGTGGAATTTGTCTTGAAATTCCTTCCCTGCTGCTCTATGGTTCTATCAAATGAAATTGGGGGGGGGGGGGGGGGAGGGGGGCGTGATCCCTGCTTACACAGTATGCAAGGTACTGACTGGCACACAGCAGCAAAAAGATAAAGCTGTACAGGAATCCCAACAAACCGAAGAGCTTGATAGCTCATGGCATGTAATCAACCCTGAGGTCACTCGTTTCAATCCCAATCAAAACAAAACATTTCTTTGCCAGAACAAGCTTGTGATCTAATTAAACAGACCTATAACCACATAGCCGGGGGGGGGGGGGTGGTAAAAAAATTGTCCTTTTTGTTGAAGAAATGCCAAGATATCTGTCCTCTAAAATTGCACCAGATATGATGCTATTAGGCAAGACCTTACATATGACTAAACCCCCCCCCCTCCCCTGACTCACCCACCATCTTACACCATTATATTTCTCTCAACAATGTGGTGGTGTGATACTTGAATAATAAAGAAAAGTTACTACAGAAAATCATGTTCTAACTCAAGTCCCACCCAAATGGCTCCAGGAATCATGAAATTATGCAAAGAACTAGGAATGAATAAGATCTACTTTCCAAACCCCACATTAACATTGTTTCCCACTCTCTCTCTACATATACACCATTATATAGCTGCATCTCCTACTTTTTAACTCAAAACTATCCGAGGTATAAAAACAAATCATAAACAAGTATATATATTAGGATGTTCGCATATATAAAGCAGGAGGCCTCGGTTCGAATCCCGGTGGAGGCTGGAAGTTTTTCACTGTTCGGGATTTTCCAACTCACTACAATTTCAAATATATACATATATATATATGGATTTAAAGACTTGATTTGAGAGTGAAAGTCCTTCAGCCTCTTTTGCCAAACACTGACAAAGAAAGAGAACAATTTCAGGAAGAAAGCTTTCCATAACGCCATCTACTACTGTCAAGAGTGCTGCTACAAAGAGGGAGAGGTGAAGAGTCACCGAGAGTTTTCGGTTTCATTAATGCACCTTGAATTGCAGTCATTTCAAAGTGAGTAACTAACTCGACAAGAGGGTTCTTTCCTGTTTGTGACGAGATGAATGACCACAACACACACAATACGATCCAGAGCCTAATATGCTCTAACGAACACAAAAAAGTATATCCAGTCTCGAATAGAGCACGTACTTCCTGTGCGTCGAGAATTCTTAGAAACGGGAACGAGAGCGAAAAACTACCTAAATGTTCCGTTTACCTGAGCCAGGAATGATTTGGGTCAACATGAGATTCTCTGGTAAATGTTGTTGATCTTTGATACATTTCAGCCAGACCTCCGGGCTCTTCGCCTTCATGCTACGAGTCGAGTTGCCTGTCTTTGCCTTGAAGCAATCTGGGCAGACCACGAAACCGCATTTCGGACACGTCCAATGAATGTTGAACAGCGTCGTGTCGCAGGTGTCGCACATTTCACGGACACCAGACACCGGACGCTTCCAGGCCATTTTCCCTGCAATGGGGGGAAGAGTAGTAAGAAAAGCATAGAATTTTAGAGAGGTCAAACATGGAAGTGAAGGGCTTGTTATCCGAGATACTTGTTTCAGATAAACACATCCCTAATACACTTCTGTTTTATATCACAAATCTGAAATTTGGTTAATGGTGCAAGTATTCTGTTCAATTCATTATTGTGTGACCATTAGTTGTGAAATTTACCTATTGGCGTTGATACAATCATCGTGAAAAAGTTAGCCAATTAGTTCGTTGAGGTACTTAGATAATTTATGCATGTACAAAATTGCCCTCGGCCACTTTCTCGTCTACTTTGGGGGCAGCAGCCCTAGATCACCGGATAGGGAGTACGTCAGGGCAAAGTAGGTTATTCCTACATGTTAACATAGTTCATATAGCAATGCCCACAGATATCCTAACATAAATGGGTTTTAATGTAATAATTGACTAAAAAGGGGTTAAATAATCATAACAAGTCTTCACACATTATGCAAAATTGCAGAATGTCTGGAAGGCACATTTCTTGCTTTAAGAAAGAATTTTCTAAAATAATAGGTCTTGTCAAGAAAGCGGCTGCAAAGGCCATGAAAAATTGGATCTGTGCTATGGCTTCTACGAAAGTTCTTGTTTTGCAAGACAAGCTATCACATCTACTCTGACGATGATCAAACAACAGCTGAAGAAGAGTCAACCTAGAATTCCCAATCTGGATAAAAGCTCAATGTAAACGCTGGAAGACAGATGACACAGTTGCTATGCAATATTATTCATAAACACATTCGTACAGCAAACAAAAAGAGAGAGATAATGTCAACAACAGCAAGCAAATAAAAAGACGGGGCATCAATGTACCGGTGATAAACCTGAACGATAATAGGGAGATAATAACAATAATCATAAAAACAGGAGGGTGGTGGTGGGGGGGGGGAAGAAGGATAAACAAAATGCCCAGAACAGCAATATTACCATCAGAACATGTCAAAGCACCCTTGGCATCTTTTTCTTGCAGCACTAGTTCACAAAACTTATCTGCTGTCATCAACATGATATATTTGGACACTTCCAAGTCCGTGTTGGGGTCGTCCTCCTCAATGCGAGTCGGTAACCAGGGGCCCAGGTCCTCCTTCTCGTACTGGTCCAGTTCAGAGAACCCGGCGATGGTGAGGTTGCCCTTTTGGCTGTACCGGAGTCTCCTGAAGGCATAGAATCGACAGAAGATGTTCAGCTTGGACTGTTTGTTCCCCTTCATTCGACACTCCCTGCACTTCATCAGGTTTGGCGTGATGTTGGTACACGGCCCGTCCTGGAGGAAAGCTTCGCCGGTCTTCTTCAACTTGGAGATGGCAGGCTTGGATAGAGACCTCTCCAAATTGAAAGCTGGAATAGTGATAAAAAAAACAAATTTTAATAAAAGTGGATCAGCGGTCACTTTGCGTGCTGACCAAACTGAATTCGTATGGAATAATGAAGCGGCATGAATCATAATGAACAACATGTTTGTGATGGTGAGGTCATCTCTGCATTCATCTCTACATGGATTTCGTCTCACATAAAGAGAAGGCGATTCAGACAAAATGTCTGTCTCTCAGAAATTATCTCTGATATTATGTTTCTAGAAAGTTCTCTTTATATGTTCAGACTGTAACAATATTAACATTTATTAACATTTATTAAAGTCTCACTGAAAGGAATCATCTCAGATTACATCAAATTGTTCTTTTCCAACTTTTACACAATTTTGAATTGCTCCAATCTTCGCCAACTTGACGGAATCACCCAGATATCATCAGCACACTCATTAAATACGGTAGAGAAGAGACCATGAGGTCAATCTGTTCAGTTCCTTCAGCTGTCTTAAACAATGACACAGTGCCTGAAGACTAAGGTTTGTTTTTTTCCGTGAGAGGTATCGGATATTTACCTTCCCTGTCTTTCTCTTTGTGTGCCCTGGTAACGATCCTCTTCTTAGGAGCCTCCGTCATAAGATCAATCAATGACGCTGTCTGTAAGACCAAACAGAAAACGAGAGAGAGTGAAATTTGAACCCGGAGAGAGTAGTAGCAGTGGTTAAATGACTCATTACTTGTTGTGTGGAGGCAGAGCAGGACTAATAGATGTGTGACTACGCCATGAGTAAAATGCAACAACGGATGAAGTGTAAGACAACACCGCCAGGAAAAAGTAGAAGGTTCATGTAGACACCAGTCAAACAGACAACCAGACAGAAATTTGGGATTCAAACTAATGCCAAATAGGGGCACGGAGGACAAGACATGTCTCAGCACTCACATTGTTAAAAGATTTGATGGTCTGAATGACATTTTAGCTGAAAAATACAACCACAATGCCAAAATCCATTGAGGGGAGGGGGGGGGAGGGGATTCAACAATGAAATTTGTTGAAGCTGGTGAGAAATTTAATTTGTTTTTAATGCTCACCAGGGGTCGGGAAAATATTTGCCAACTTACTTGAGATATCTAAACAATTCCAGGTTGGTTCCAGTCCCCTTTCCCTCCCCACCCCCCCAATTTTCACACACAAACACAGACACATTCCTTTCCATTGTGATAGAAAAGGTAAGACTGTCATGCAATCAAAGACACACTTTAACAACAACCCAACTTGAAACTGACCTAGTTCTAGGCACACAGCAGGATGCAGGGGTGACTACATATAAGAATGTCCGGGCTAAAGGGCAAGTTCAATAGACTATTTGCCTACAACCTACACTACCATCAACGAAAGCAGTTAACTAACACTTCTCAGGAATTTATTGTATTGGCTATTTGAAACAAAGCAAGCTGCTCACTGCTATGTTCCTTTCTCATAACTAAGTGTTGAAGTGTAAAACAAGCAAACTATTAATAGAACTAATTACCATTTTGAGGTTATACCTGAAAATAACCTTTTCCTTCCACATTTGTGAGTAACTGGTTTGCGTAACAAGGATTGGCCGACAAAAATTTCAAGTGCATAAAATATAAAACTTCCAAGATCCCAGTTTTTTCTAATGATATCTCTAAGCAACAATACAACCCCTGCCCTCCACCTCCCCCCCCTTCCACTTACTTTGGACAAGTAAGTGGGTAATAATAATCATAATATATAATTAAATAAGTACGTGCATTAAAAGTGTTCACTTACGACCTGCTTATGGTCTCCCATTCCATCCAATTTCACCTTAGTTTCGAGTCCAAGATTTAGACCGTTCACCGGTGGATGATGTGATGTATCGATGATGCATGAAGGATTCACCACCAGAGGGCTAGCTGTCCTCTTTCGGCTTTTTTTGTTCTCCCTACTCCGCCTCTGACGAGGTTTGCTGCCACCAGAGGCTGATGAACTGTCTGAACAAGTCGACATACTGTCAAAATCGTAGACTCGTTCTGGAATGCTTTTCTGAATGTCTGATAAGGTGACTGTAGATTTCTCTGTTACAGTAGTGCTATTAGCGTTAGGGGAATGTATGTGTCCGTTTGGCAAAGATTTCGCCGCCGTACCCGACTTGAAATCCTTCTTCTCCTCTGGTGGAGGAGGGGAATCTGTGCTCTCCGAGAGTCTCTGAAGCCAAGCTTTCTTACACTTGACGTGACCCGTGGCCGTCCTGTTAGGCGACGATGTTTTCCGACTGTCGGAGGAGTCGCTCATGCTCCTGGGCGACACGGACCGAGAGCGTTCGCTGTCCGACAACGACCCATTTTTGGCAAATAAATTTGGCAGACCCGTAAGTCTCTGGACAGAACTCGGATCGGGTGGCACTCTCTTCAACTGATCCACCTTTTCTATTTTAAGTTCCACATTTTCACTGACTTTGGCATGGGTAACGCCGCCAGATATTAGTGGAGATTGTTCCTTTGGTTGGTATGACTGGCAATGCTCTGAAAATGATGTAACAGCACCAGCCTTTCTGAAGTCTTTATCACTCGTTGCCACGCCCATAACCGCCGCCTCTTTCACTCGCTTTTTCACTGCCATCGGTTGATTTGGGGACTTCCTCTTGGTACCCATACTCAGGTCCTTGGGTTCATAGGACTGTTTGTCAACTTTACGATGATGATGGTGGGGGTGGTGGTGATGATGCTCTGAGGGTCTAAGTGCATTCATCAAAATGGATGACTGGGAAACTACACTAGTACTTATGTTAACACCGGGGGAACTCTGGGAGAGAGTGGCACGACTGGACGACGCCGTGCTCATAGACTTGACTTCCATCGTCTGGAGAGCAGCACGAGACAACTGCTGAGGTGATGCAACCTTCAACGGAGATGAGTCCATGTGCTGCATGTGAGGGTGGTGTCCACTTTCACTTCTACGAACAATGACTGGCACTGAATAAGGCCCCTCTGACTTAACAGGGAGGAGGCCTTGCTGCGCCTTGAGACTCTCCACAATTTGTTTTTCCCACAAACTTTTAGCACCCATCTCATGAATTGTGTGGCCATCCCTGTAGTCATGGCTTCCAAGACCTGGTTCATTCTTTATGAGAGGGGGTGGATTAGGGATACCTTTCTTGTCCTCATGACTGATACCATGTGGCGAGTGAGAGGAACCACGGTGTCCCAGCAGGCCATTGTCACCTTTGTCCTCATGCTTCTTACTAGACGATACCGTGTGTCCAAAGGGTACATATCCTTCCAAATGCGTCTTTGGCTGAAACGGTAACATGTACGCGGGGGCAGACTTCAGTCTGTTGTGCTCTGTCCTGACAGGGACACCGGGTCGGGCTTCCTCATACTTCAGACCCGATGATGGCTTGTTCGAACCAGATCCTGATTTGTAAGGCTGGAATACCTGGAAACCCTGGCTACTGTGGGACTTTAATGCAGACCCAATACTGTCACCCATCAAAATCTTTTCAGATTTCTTCTCCGCCGAGGACAGACCAATGTATTTAGGCTTTAACTGGCTCATGACATGCTTGTATAGGTGATCATCATTTTTGACGTCAATGGAGCTTGCAAGCTTCTGTAACCTTTCCCTTTCAGACACAATGCCAGAGCTAGGATACTGCAAATCAAACAAACAAGGTCATTAGAGCGTAATCAGTGACGAATGCTTTTACTTTCAATTTCAAGCTATTATTATACCTTACTAACTATATATACTCATTATCAAGGGCAGCAATTATTCCTAGGATTGGGTCACATGTCCACTCCCCATTTAGTTTGGGGATTGGATGTAAAAACAATTAAAGTTATCACCAAATTGTACAACAGAATTGCTTTCAACAATCTAGGACTTAAATCAAATAAGTAAATCATTGTACAAAGTGACCTCTTAACACCTGTAAATGGACTAAGCACTCAGGTTAAAGCAATGACAGTATTCAACAATGCATACTATTGTTATGATCATTAGAGAGGCACAGTAAGTAGTATTTCTCTTAGAAACAAAGGGCTCGAATGGCAAAAACTGACAGTGCCCTACTACCTCCAGTAAATCTCCCCCTAACATTCCTCCATCCATTCCCCAACCCCCACTCCCCCCTCTCTATGAGAAGCTTCAACATTCACCCTGATTTGGAAAATAACAAAAGTTTTATTTTCTGTGGATTGAAAATTAATGGCCAACACCGATCAAGGGATAACCTTCGACCTTCATTGATATATACTCCACAAATGATTCACTAGACTAATCCATACTTACAAGCAACATTGGTAAATATCCATACATTGCTATTATGAGGCTATGACCTTAGTTGACCTTTTACCTGAAATTCCTTAATGGTCTCAGATCGCCCATGACTCAGAAAGTTGTCAACAAAATAAAATAACATTGAACATTGTGGCAAGTGGGCTGATACCTGTCCTAAGCGTGTCCTCTTTCATTTAGAAAGCAACGGTTACCTGCTGTTAAGGTGCAGCAGCCTCCATATTACCTGTGCAAGCCTACCCCGTCTCAATCGGTGCGATTTTATGTCATACAGGCTCTAGGCTAGGGCCTTGCCCAGGTTGGTTTTCTTGATAGTCAATAGAATAGCCTAGTCTATGCTAAAGGTAGGCCTAGGCTACAGGCCATAATCTAGGACACTCCTTATGTATTAAACAGTAGCCTAGCACTGGCCTATGTTGTGCGTGTCTTACACATACATGCTCGTCACAAATAGGTTTTTTAAGTCGACACGAAGGCCTAACACAGTTAGGCCTAGCCTAATGTCATGTTTCACCCATCAGGCATGACTGCACTTTGATTAGAGTAAATCACAAACTAGTTGGCCATGAAATTCGTCCGTGGAAATATGCCCACAGCTTGTTCCTCAAATATATCATCACGCCTTTCCAACAAAAGTTCACATATCTATAGTGTAGGCTAGCGATATTGTTACTCCTGGCTGAACACAGCAGTCAAAATATTCCATGGGTCCGTACGTGCGTTCAGCTTGTCTACCATTTATACATAATCAATCAGCTGTTTAGCTATATAACAGTACACTGTTACACAGTTAGCTATCACTGCAACACTCAAGAACCTGTCTGGATACTTGAGGTCAGAGTTCACGTTATGTTTTACGTGACATTTATCAGGTTACAAGCTCCTCGGATTCTTTCATTCAATATGGGGGGAGTTTATTTTGTTGTATACAAAAGTGACTTGAAACAGGGAGCTGTACAGTACTTGAAAATAATGTAAACTGGACTTGGAAAGTACATATTTGACATGAACTCTTGCTCAACCATGAAGGAGTAATAACTTGTATGCTTATAATGTTGTAAAAGAGTCTACATCTGTTTAAAAAAAAACTGCAGTTTTTGTAAGGCATAATCATCTCTGAATGTATGTACTTCATGCATGGTTAATTCATAAATCTTCTTAACAGTTTCCTCTGAATACTTTTTCAACGACCTATTAAGGAAGGTGAAAAGTTTGATAGGAAATTACAAACAGATTGTTCCAGATATTTCATCCTACTTCCTCCTAATCAGCCTTGAAATTGGACCCAACATCAACATAACTTTGTTCTACATTTATATAAAATAAGCATAATCATATAAACAAACCAAACATGTAATACATCCAAAGCCGTTTGAGCTTATTGTTGACAGACAATACTGAATCCCTTTAATACTAACATTCAACAGCCACACAGCGCAAAAGAAGACATGGTATTGGCATCATACCAAGAAGGCTATTTTACACAGTTGGATAAGCCAGAATTTTAGGGTGCAAAAAAACAACATTTGCATTTTGTTTACATGGTTCATATTCGTTAGATATATAAGAGAGGTGACATAAGATTGATATATGTGAATACATGCTTCTCTTCTGTCAAATGGCAACATCCCAACTTCTTACACAATCCCCCCCTCCCCCCCCCACACACAGTTTCTTATCCCTTCCCTTTACATTTCACTGTCCTCACTTTTTACCTAAACCTTGAATATGCCTACATTTGATATTGGAAAGATAATACTGCCATAAACATTTTATGACTATTGCTTTTTTTTGGTAATTAAATAAAATTGGTTACCAAACCTTACCATTGTCATCACCAACGGAAATACCACTGAACACAAAATCAGGGAAGTAATGTCTAAAAACAAAGGAGTCTTGTGGATGTTCAAAGAGGCCTAATTGGATTTTTCCAAACCAACGTTACATGCAACAGATAGATAGACAGACAGACAGACAGTCAGACAGACCAATTTGAAGACCCATTTCTGAGGAGAACACTTACCATAATTTTCCTCTCCATCTCCTTTTGAATTTGATTCTGTTTGTACTCCTTTTCTCGCTGAAGTCTCTGCCATTCC
>KN885204.1:141104-151806 GCA_000934455.1 Apostichopus parvimensis
GCATTAACATATATATTGCAGGACAATATCCACTGAAATCTTTGTTTGACCCAGGCTTGAACTTAAGTGTAACTGCCTGTTCAGTGATCCCTGTCAAGGGGTATGGGGGGGGGGGGTTGATGACAAGATTCAGAACAGGAGATCAAAACAAAAGAAATTGTCATATAAAATACTTGGTATTGGGAATACCACGTAGGAAGGTGGGTGGGGGATCCAATGTGAACATGGCCTACAACTGGCCTACAAGGCTTACATGGCCAACATGGCCTACAATTGTGTTGATCAGTGACCCAAAGAACCAACATGGGCCTATGTGTAGGTCACCACCCATGTCATAAAAGCAGGCTGCAATGATACCACACTGACTGACTTGCAGACTTTGTTTTGGAAATGTTTCCCAGCTTGCCCAAAAAATAAATAAATAAATCGCAAAATTTTGCAACATATGAATCTCACTGACGGGATGAGGTTGAGGGACCTAAATTGTGCAACCTTGGGTTGACAATGACAAAGAAAAGACTATTGACTCGTAACTAAATACTGCGGTTACATTGCAGACTAGACCTTGCACTCGGTGATTAGCTTTAAAATAAAGCAAATTGATTTTCAATCCTCTGCGAGGTTTACATCAGATCCAGTACTCGGTATCACGGTACCACCCCCAGTTCACGATCACCGAACAAGTACTGGAGTGTTCACTAAAAGAAACCATGCAAGACCGTAAACTGCGAGTTTTGCAGAACCGGTTTAATGCCTCCTTTTGTGTCAAATATATTACGCACATGCATCAAAACAACAATGGAAGCTTGAACGCCATGTTGAACTTGGTTCAACCCCAAGCTGCATTTGTATTACAAACTTAACACGCTGGGGTGTCTGATCTTACCTGGAACCTAGTCTATGGTAGAGTCAAACTCAATTGTGCCGTATCTTTATCTAAATTCACAGAGCACAACATTTTATGTTTTAGTATCAAATCCATTTCACCTCCCATTATTATGATTTATGCTGATGGCTTACTATTTTTTTGTTATTATCATTATTCGTACACATTTAACACACAGTCCTATCATGTCCATTTTCAGGTCACTTTTACAGATAAATCATCTACAGGGACCTACCTTTCAAACTCCAAATGTTACCAGCAGATAATTATTACCAGCTTTATCCAGACAATCCTTTTCCATTCAATCCAATGTTTGCCCCTTAAATTGATGTGCACCGTAATATTTGAATATTCACTTATTAAAGATTAGAAAATACAGCCGATCCAAAGAACTGCACTGTCCCTCTAAAAACAAACAAGTCGGACATCCTCCAAATAATTGTGAGCAGGATTCTTACACACACATATGTCCACAAAACAGCCCTGATGCATCAAATTATGCTTTGTTTAGTTTTTGGTAGAGCTATAAACTGTCTCCATCAAACAAAAGCTTGTCAATTAGTCATCATCCTTGCAACCTCATCTCCTCCAGCAGACAGACAGAGATAGAGAGAGAGAGAGGCAGAGCCTGCTGCATGACCAAACAAACAATTCAACGTCAAACTGGATCCACAGATGATGCTGACAAATCTATCCAGCATGATTCATATCATGTCCGTGTACCGAGCTAATTACGATTACAGAAGCCGCCGCACTAATAACTTCCATCAGAATCTCCCTCGGAAAACAAAGTTCCCAATCGACTTTGATCTCGAGAGTGAATCTATTCCTTCTTCTTAATTTATGCTTTGTTTTTTTCTTTTTGCTTTATGCCCATATTAAAACATAGATATACATTTATATATTATCCCTCCAAGACGAGAAAGACGTGAGGAGCGTGATGTAAACCCGACCACAGGAAAGGACATCTACGGATCAAAAGGATACACGACGACGACTCTCCCTCCTCGCAGCAGCAGACCAACGATGATGATTATGACGTTGTGAATTCCTCCTCGCTCGCAGCAACAAACACAATTATGTCTCTAGCTCACCGAAAATCAAAAAATTCTGATTAAAGAGAGACCTGTGACCTGAACATGAACTGCACACACACAAGAGTGGCAGCAGCATATCGCATCCTTGGCTATGCTGGAAAGGGTTTCCAGATGCATTCTTCCTGTCTGTTTCAATCAAATTCCTTTTTGCAATTTTCACCGCTTAGCATGCCTGTAATTGAGTTTCCTATTCCCCCTGACTTCTGATGACATTAAGAGCTGGCATAGCAGCCCGTTGACTATGGCGGATACCTAATAATTCAACACCTACTCAACAGCCTGCACAAACAACACATTGGCTGTGTGAAAGGAAACTCGATATCAACCATGATGATGATGACAACGGCCATGAAAAATGAGAGAGAGAGGTGGAGAGGGTGACTCTACTAGCAGTGTGTGTGTTTGTCATTGCTGAATCCAACTGGGTCAGAGTATCAAGTCTGTTAAGGTCACAAACTGTAGAGTACCTAACTACACTAACTTCTCAATAACTACTTTTAAAGGGATAGTGTCAGGCAGAAGTATGAATATTAAATCCGATGCTCTCATCAAACTATGAATAAAAGCAAAACAGCGAGAGATGGAATCGAAAGGGAGACTATTCATTCATGAAAAGATTAGCACTTTTGCATTTAATCCAACGAAAAAAATGCCCAACAAAAATGTTTCCAAATGTTCGGAGAAATACTTTGATAAAATAGTCGTCAGCATGTCCAAGAATGTACTCTAAATGAATGGTGGTGGTTGACATGTATGACATAAGGACATTTGTGAATAGGATCTCCTATAGATAACCAAATAACAGTACAAGAATGTTATCAGTTCTTAGGCTAGGGTAGATCGGAGTGAGTGTGTATGCGTGTATGTATGTATGTATCTACGAGTTAGTTACAAGTGAGGATAACTGACAAGAACTCAGAAATTGTGACAACAAAGTTCATCTCGAGATAAATTTCTTCTTTTTTATTCCTTTCCAAGAATATTTGAAACATCATATAGAGGGCATGCTAGGCAGAGGTAATTCCTAAAACACAGATTTTTTTTAGAGAGTAATTTTACAATTGATAAAAAATTCTTCCTTCTTTAAAATTAGAATGTTGTTAGATTGTAAGATCAATGCAGTGTAAATCTACTGCAATGAGAACATATTACAATGAGGCTACTAGAAGCTCACAAATTTAAACCAGCCATTAGGGACTTCAGAGAGAGAGGTGGAGAGAGAAGAAGAGAGAGAGGATTTTTTATTGCACAGGTGGGGAAATTGATGAGAATACCACCTGTTGTTGATGCAAAAGTTAACCAACCTTGGAAATACAAATCATTGTTGAACTTCTCGGTTTTGGTTTTCATTAGACCTAGTTTTATAGGATGTAGTTTGTTGGTAACAGAAATCTTTCTCCCACTCAAAGAGTAAAAGGTTTGAAGAAGATAACCCAGTGGACTGTACACACAGACAGAAACAGCTGGTTGGTTCACTCTGTGAGCAAACTACCACCGGCCGATGCAAAAAGAGAAGGGAACAGGGAATTTCACCTCTCACAGGTGTTTTTAGAAACAACAACATTAGCATGAAAATTCCCTATATTCTTGTCCCTTTCATGTACATCAAATGGCAATAGTATGGTCCCTACTCTCATCCTTCCCCCACCATCCCCCCACCTTCCTTATCCATTCCCACCACGTCTGCTCTGGCAAGTCACTTCTTCATTGTGGTCTTCTGTTCCTTATTGTTTTGAGATGTAAGTGGTAAGAACACTTCTTGCTTTTATACTATATTCTCTAATCCTAGGGTGGGTAACCTACGGCCCGCGGGCCACATACCTCAAGAAGAAGAAAAAAAATCAATCTATTCTACATCATCACAAAAAACGAGATAGCTGCTTAGAATTTATCGGCACTAAGGATGCTGTCAGGTAGGCCTATTATCCCAATTATTTATCAACTGTACTGTATTGACATTATGTTTTTGTGAATACGGATTAAGTACACACACCTATTGCTTGAAAGTCCTCGGAATCAAAGGTTTGAAATCAACAGCAGGTCGTTGGTTAGGTGCCGCCCAGTCAATTTTTCACTCCTAAATATCTGGCCCATTCATTCAAAAAGGTTGCCCAACCCTACTCTTATCATACTGAACTTTTCCTAATCTTCACAGACTTCCCATCCTCCTGTTTACTTTTCATTCACAAAATACCATAAACAATGATTATGGATATAGAATGATTTATTGCATCCAGGCAGATGCTTTGACATGCCTTATATCTCTGTAGATCTCTCAGAATGGACCTCTTCCTTCTCCTAGGGACAACCTTTGTGACCCTACACAATAGTTAAAGCAGCAGCTAGAACTTACCCTTTCTGAAGCTATTACCTCTGATACGCAATGCAATGTTAAACCCGCTTACTGCCTTTTCACCAGACTGAAATAAGAGTAACTTGTTTATTATTACACACATGTATATATATATTGCTTTTTTTTCAACACTTCTGGGTCATCTCCGTCTAAACAAGTAAGAATGTTCTTTGTTCTCTGACACATTTTCTGTTTCTTTATCAATTCTTATCACTTGTTGGTTGAGTAAAAAGCTGCATATATATGGTTTAGTCTCCATTCTTCATTTTCTCTCTATTTTAAGTTCACTTTCCTTTGAGGTCCTGTGCTATTTTATGCCTTCCAGGAATCCTATCACTGTTGATAATTGTTTGTTATACCCTTGTGCCTCTATCCCCCACTGAGAATGCTTGCCAACCCCATGCTAGGTTGTGTGACATTTTAACCTGCACTTATTCACCCCTGCAGCTTTCTGGTACTGTCTACCCACCATTTGACACTTAAAGAAGCAGATGGTAAAAATACCTTTATGAGCTTCAAGTATTAAATTTGATATTGACAGCTCCTGCTAGGGTTCAGCCAACAACCAAGAGTAAGTGGAAGCAGAATATGACCAGACTTTCAGTTCCAGAATCTGCTGCCAGCTTTACTAATACTTTGACAAAACAGCTGTCGATAAACCAAAGCGTGATATGGATCTAGATCAGAATGAAATCCTGTCACAACTTTTGCCCTAAATAATGGATGACAATATAAACAACTTCAGTCCCAATTCTTATATGCAAATTAGGCTAGACTCGGTGCCTGTGCTATGGCTGTGTGGATAGACAACATGAGGTGTTCATGTTGTTCTGATAAGCAGTACACTTTGTTATATAATTATTAATGTATCCCACAAGCAGAGTAGTTTTCGTTGAATCATTTCCGATGGGGAGAGTAATAATGTTGTAAGCGCAAACAGCTGATATAAGAATTACCTCCAGATTGCAACAGGCTACAAATATCTTAAACTGTTCAACCCTGGTTTCCTTCAGGTTCTAACCCTCCAAGTAACTACAAGACAATGCAATGGATTAAGTTAGATAATTGAATGTCCATTTCTTGTTTCTTTGTGGGGGGGGGGAGGAGGGGAGGGGGATGCTTTGAGGGTGGCTTCAAAATGCTTGTTGAAGTTGAACCTGCATGGCCATTATATGACATTCTGACATTAATTGCCAAACTAAACACCAACAAACCCTTATAAATCAAATATACTAGGCAATGCAAATGGTCTGCATTATTCTTGGGACTAAACTGTATTTACTTCTCTCTTATAATGTCTATCATGTAGCCATACATCCCATCACTGCTTGATACTTAAAGTACTAAAACATCTTGGATTTAATATGAGCAAAAACACAATTCTAGTCTTAAGACCTACTCTATAACCCTAACTTTCGTTCAATTCCTAACCTTACTCCCATAAAGTGATACTAAATGCTTCAAAACTGTGTCGTCAACATTTCCTTCATTTTGTGAGATGGGAACGATCCCTCAATTACTTTAAGTTGTCATTACGATATATTTAACTTGAACCTACCTATAGCCTACGTGAACCACCCACAATTAATTTTGCACATCCTCTTTTTGTAAATAAATAATCGTAGCAAACCATTAATTCAAACTCTAATCCTACAACTTCCTCTTCACTGTGACTGACTCACGTAGAAAGAAGTCCAAAGAACAAAACGGTAGTCTTATTTTTCCAGCCACTTTTTTTTATGAGGGGGGGAGTAAGTTTAATCACTAGAGGGACCACCAGCATGAACCAGCTTACACTAGAATGATGTCATCGACCTCAAATTAAGTACCCCAGTTGAGAACTAAACAAAAACTGCTTCTACCTGACAAGAGTTTTTCGATGCATGCAATTTATTACATACAAGTTTCAAATTTCTTTCAGTAATTTCTACCCACTCCAATAGGATCGACCAAATATATTAGCTTTCAATCATCCACTATATACAGAAAAAGCAGACATTGCCATGGTAACGTGAAAATTTAATTAATTTGGAGAAGAAGAACAGACAGCCAGACTGTTTTTTTTTGTGTTCATTTTAAGTGGATCTAATCCTCCCAATTACATGTGTACTCTGTACTGACACAAAGCAGATTTTGCATGTACATGGCACACATACATACATACACACACATGCACACATCTGTAGTTCGAAATGGATAAATAGTAAGTTATAGAATCGCACCAGGTATACACATCCTACCAACCCATGCACACACACCAAAAGCTCCTTCACTGATTTATCAAAGCAATAGGAGGCAATTTTAGGCAAAAATAGGAGAGTCCAAACATGCTATCTGTCTGTCTGTCTGACAAACTGCATTTCTGACAGACATTGGGGATTGCTACTGAACAGGCTCGACAGTCTCTCTCACACAAACAACACACACACACCAAAGCAGAAAATGCCAAATGACTAATAGATGGCGCCATTCTCAAATCAATTCAAAGAAAGAATTTCTTTCTAGGTGTGTAAGTCTACACAAAAATTAAAAAGAAATCTGTTGAATGTTCCTTTCATTAAAGTAGCTTTTCTTTTTTTTATTTCTTTCTGGGTTATTATTCCACACCCTTCATAATGAAACCCAAAGAAACACCCTGCCTAGTATTACTTTATTTCAAGCCATTAAAACATTGAAAGATGATACCTTTGAATGTTTGCCATTTGCTCTTTGCCTGTGATTATAACAACGAGATGAAAACATGTCCGGACAGATATAATCAATCTGAATGAAATCATTAAGAAATGCTTGTTTGGTTAAAAAGACAAATTTAAATTACTGCATTCATATTAGATGGACAAGTAACACATGGTTGTTTTAGTATTACTACTCATTATTGTTTGGTAAAACTGGGGAAGTAAATTGCAACCAAACTTAATTGGGTTGCTGCTGCCTTAATTAAGCAGAAAGTCAAATTAATTATGCACAGATAAAACAGCTTACACATTCCCAAGCCCACCAACTGAAAACATTCCCTTAAACTTTTGGTACAAATCACCACACTATACTGTAAACCATAACATATTTGGAAAACTTTCCAATTTTTTGTGAAGTTTCTTTTCTGTGGAAGTAAGTCACATACAAATGCTGAAAGTAATGCAGCTGGGACTGTAGAACGTCTCTGAAATCCAAAAGGATGTATAGAAGGTAAAAATCCAATGTATCCGGGCGGGCATTTCCGTAAGATGTACTATGCACTATGAAAACGCATGTGTAGACACTTTGGATGGTAGAATGAGAAGGAAGGGCAACGACCGGAGGAGCCGGTCGTCGGGGGGGGGATGTTAAAAGATTACCAGGGCATACTAGACACGGAAGAATGAGGTGCTAAGGTTGTGAGGAGACAGGTATAGGGAGGAGCGAAGTAAATCTGTAATAACAACCAAACTTACAAAACAAGTTCAACTGGCGAACGGGTTATTAAGACATCATATTTAGATGTAAACGTAGATTATGTTCCTGGCTGTTATTTACCTCTCTCATCCGACCCCGTCCACTCGTCTTGCATTTTGCTCCTGAAGATTAAACACGGACTATCTTCTCGATGTACCCAGAATAACCCACACCACAGCTGCTGTCAAGCAGTGATTAATTTATCAACTCCTCCTGAATACTTACAAAGTCCACTTCAAGAAGTGGATTAAATAACCTGGACCACTTCCCATGAATATTATTATCTTTCACCCAAGTAAATTTTGATACACCAACGTCTTGCCCACAAAAAAGTCCATCTTAGAGTTTAGGGACGTTAATTTAAGGGCGAACGCAAGTGTCAATCTTCACTTATGAAATGAAATCTTCAACCTTTAGCAATAAGAAGTGGTACACAAGATTCTTATCCCTCGGGCTATCCTTTCAGCCTACTGCATATATTACATGGAAGAAATGGGTTGATGCATTTTTCTAGAGCAAAGGCAAGATAACCACATAAGAAATTATTCCGGAATTGAGAGAAAAAACTGCGGTTGCTAAGGTGATGAAATCGCTGGCATTTTGCAGGCAACTTGATGACCAATTTTAAAGCCTCGTATAAAGAGATTAAACGGATGCGAGAGACTGTAACAGATGGCACCACCGTAGTAAAAATAGAAGCCTTCTTAATTTATAACTTCTGGTCAAACATAACCTTTTTAAAGGAAAACAGTTCTGATACATTTTGGCTAACCTGTAGAGAACATAAGCAAATTTGTATTTAAAGCCGAAAGTCAACATTAATAAGCTCCCAATACTAACCGAATAACCAAGAAATGTTTTACTACTGCATCACTCAATAAAAATGCTGGGCAATAAGATGAGACATCTTTGCTTATCAGTGAATGATGCATGGCACTGATCGACCAAGAATATATTCAACAAAACCAAATGTGCTTTCAAAAAGCTGTAAAGCTGCATGCAGAGCTGATCATGGTACATATTACTGTGGTTTCATTTCAACACATATTGGTACTTCATGCAGTTAAATGAGGAGAAAGACATGTAGAGAGCCAATTTCAATCCTTACAAATGTAATGCCTTTCATTAGCATTTATACCTACAAACCATCATAGGGAGCTTGACACTAAATAATCTACTTACTTTGTATGGCTGGGTGTCACCTTTCTTGAAAAAGTCCAAAAGGTTGTCCAAGAAAAATTCCACTGGTTTCACTGTAGAGTCCTTGAAACCACAGCGGTCAACAAGACTTTTATAAACCTGCAGAATAAACGTAATATGCCATAAAGAAGGTACAAACATATGCCACGACCATAAACTTACTGTAGTGATGTAGTTGTTAAACTACGACGGATCCATTGAGCTTTCGGTCCCATTACGCTTATCAAACACGAATGATAAATATTTGAATGGGAAAATTGTAAACAAATTATTCAAAGAGTAAAGAAATATTGGGCAGGAAAAGATTTGAACCAGTGACCTTGAAACTTAAAGTCCTGTGCTCCATGAAATAAGCTATAAAAAGTCAAAAGGTGCATATAGGTAGAATTGACTGGAGTGAGACTTACAACCTGAGATGTACGGATTGTAAATTCTATACCCTATATATACATTCCAAACCTCATACTCTTCACAAATTATTAAAACATTGATCTCATTCATGCAATTCCCATTGAAAACATTTTTCTACAGTTAGATAATTTAACTTGCATGATACTGCCCCTTTAAAATATTTTGCACCTCCCCTCCCTTCCCCCCCCCCCAAAAAAAATTGTTATCAATTTGTAAATAAAGGTAATATGTTACTTGGTTTGTTTTGGTCATAAAGATAACTAACTTGACAATTGCATTAGAGCTCACAATGATTACATGCTTGTAGGTTGTATGTAGGTTGTATGTAGATTGTTTGTAGGTTGTATGAAAGTCTCACATATCATGCCTACACAAATAGGCAGTCCATCCACATCATCCAACTGTTCTGATTTCAAATGCTTTTGCACAGTACAGTAGTAATGAATAAGTACAGCAGATATATATTCTAGTGGCTAGCAACTGTCTGATTCCCATTATTGAAATGAATATGGAATCCTACCCAATCTTGTAAAGACCTGTCATCTTGCCAGAACAGATGTGGGACTATGAGATATTTGAGGTGTCTCCACACACCATAAACCCACAAACAAATAAACTGTCATTCTACTGCATGTCACCTCTGACATGGATTTGACCTCACACATCCCCAAATACACTCCCTAATCACCAAACTTTAATCCACCATGCATCTTCCCCTGACAGCCTGCCTTCCAAGTTACCACATAAATCACCTACATTCCTGCCTCAAGATGAATTGAATTTCTTTACATGTCACTCTAGACACATCTATACATCTGTTTTGATAAGGTTGTGCATGTGACTGAGGTCAAAGGTTACTATCTGGTAAACCTTAACGTTGTACTATACATATATACATATGTAACTGGAAAAATGTAACTGGCAAGAAAATGGGCTATAAAAAGTTCCAACTGGGGGGAAATAATCTGAAACACCAAAATTTTACTCTAAGGAGGAAAATGCTGCCCTGGAGAAACTGAGGTGGAACCTCTTGGGGATATAATATCACTATTTTATAGACATAGTGCAGGCGAAGTTTCAGGACTGATTACAAAAGAGTTACAAAGGTGTAAAAAAACACTGAGAACTGACCTCATATCATTGATTGAACAACAGTGCATACATACACCATATTGCTTAACTACCACTATAGTATTGGGGTGAAATGGTAATATCATATTAAACAATTTAATTTTGATGATGTAAATAAAAACATTTTATTAATAAGACCTAAGATAACTAAGGAAAAGGGAGAGGGTGACAGGAGGAAGGAGAAGTCTACAT
>KN885205.1:35003-47345 GCA_000934455.1 Apostichopus parvimensis
CATTTATCAAGCTATTAAGATACAGTTAACTGTAATTTTCTTTCCTGCCCCTACCCTTACACCTTGCTTGCAAAATTTCTATCACTGAAGGCTTTATAGAAATGTGTTCTTGTTTGAAACTGTTGTCGTCATTTCATCTTAAACGTGCTTCTCAAGACTAAGCCAACTGACCACTGTTTGCATAAACTAAATCAAACCCCTAGTACTTCTGTAATGAATATGCATAAGCTGGAGCATTTCTCCCTGCATTTCCTCCAGACGGCATCTTGTCGGAATCGTTGATGAGATGTTGCCTGATTCTCATCACTGTCGCATGATTGTTCTAAGCAACATCTTGGGTGAGTTTTGAGGTTCTTCTCGGTAGCTTCGATGTCATGATCAGATGGGGTAGGTCACAGAGGATTATAGACACGGTAGATTAATAACCCACTTAAATTGTGATAATATTGTAGGAAGTTTTACAAGAAATATAGTCCAAGTGTGCTTTCTTTAATAGTAAAGGCTGAAAAGCCTGTTTTTTTTTGGTTACCTTCTCAGTGCTAGCTGCTTATGTACAGTAAGTTGTATTCTCGAAATGACCTTTGACATTATCTTTGTAATCTCATTTAGCTTAATTCAAAATTTTCTATTTGTCATGGAGACTACAGCACTTATTATTATCTTCATCTTTATTTCCTACCTATTTTGGGGGGGGGGGGCGGGGGGCAAGACTTGTGGTATTTGTAGTTTACATCGAAATAAAGTCTTTTATATAAAACTTCTGTCGACGGGGAGAATAACAATGTCATTTTTGTGACAAAGCCCAGCGAAGTATTTCATGATCAGATTTTGAATTAGGTTTTAAAAAATTCTGGCAATTCTCTCAAAAATGACCGACTATTAAAAGCAGCATTTTGCGTTTGGTCGCCGTTTTCTATTTTTTTGACATGTCCATCAAGTTTTTTACATATATCAATCACAAAACAGCAAACTAAGATATCAGCCAAGTTTTTCCCTGCCAACATCGTTAATTGGCGAGTAATTAAGGATAATTGCAGAGAATGAGAAAAGTATCCACGACAAAATTCCACATTTAAAATTAATCGCATACAGTTCCCCCAAACCCACTAGTTTGAATTCAACCAATCAGAGATGCATGTTTAGTTATGAGCCGTTGCTAAAAATAGATCAAGACTTTGCGTTGGTACAACCAGTGTTATGGAACTCCCTGGTACAACTGCCATATAGACTGTACACAAATCAAGCTTGGTGTTGTATTACGTATTCAATGACGTTCGTAGTGTTTAAATATTCATATTATGGGCGAGGTTAATTGGGATCCCAACGGAAAATATCTTGGAGAAAAACAAAGTTGAAAGTTGCAAATTTTTCGACTTTTATGCCACCATTTGAAGTAAGATTTAAATAGATAAGCTAGTTATGTATGTCGTTATGGCATAGTGGAGTCAGTGAGGTTGAGAAAAATCATAGAAAAGGACGCAAAATGCTGCTTTAAGATTACAATGTTTATGAAACTAAGACTTGCCCGCCAATGGTTGTTGCCACCAAGTTGAATAATACTTTATTTGTTGTTTCCTTTCAAGACAACATACAAAGTATAAAACAAATGAGTCTAATTTATCCTTCACCGACTTTATCATGTTTGCTAATAGTAGTTGTACCAGAGGTCATTGCCTTAAACTCCAAAAGTCACAAAGTAGGATTAATATTCGGCATAACTTTTTTTCTAATAGGGTTGTGAATGAGTGGAACGGTTTGCCTGAGAAAGTTGTACTTGCAAGTAGTGTCAATGGGTTTAAGAATGCTTTGGACAAGCAATTTAAGCATTGTAATCGGGTCTGAGTGTTTGTGGGCCTAACTTTAGAATCCGTACCATATGAATGGGAAAGCTTACTTCGAATCGGCAGAATAACAACTGTATAATCTGGTTAGGATTAGGAGATAGAAGAACAGGAGGTGGAGATAGGGAGTGATTACATGAATGTGGGAGAGAGATAGAAAGCGGGATATGGATTAACAGAAATAGTCGAATGGTACGGATTCTAAATTAGTACCCCGAATGTAACAGAACCAGAAGAAATACATACATTACCTCACCACTGATCTGTGTCAAGTGATACAGTTAGGACCTAGGCTAAGATTTGTGTGTGTGTATGTGATAAGGTTAGAACCTAGACTAAGCTGTGTGTGTAAGTGTTTGGAACGTTAGGATATGGAGAGCCTATCCATTTTTGGACTGTGTAAAGTCACTCCAACCCTCAGCAACTTTTCAGATTGTTTACTATTTCTTATTTCAACTGTCAGTGGCATCTCTGCATATAACAAAAGCTAACAAAATCAATCTGTACAGATTTGACAATACTTTGTATGTTTGTTATAAACTATAATTTCTGCTAGCTATCGTCCATGTAGCTATAAGATACAGGTTTAGCTGGTTCCACTGGAAATGGATTTTTAGCATAGAGGAACCAGTTTAGGGCATGTAAAGGACATACATCTGCTAGACTCTGTAGTCCAGTCGTTTTGACTAATTAAGCCCAAAATGTCAAGGTTTCAATAACTCTTGGTAAACTCAACTTTGTGCTGTAATGGTATTAATTTACTTGTGTTTTGTGAATAATTAATGTGGTCCAATCAGAACAATACTATTTCCAAACTAATGGGCACTAACAATAACGTTCTGCCAATAATTGGACCATAGGCCCAGTGTATATTCATATTTATATAAATATTTAATGTGGTACAGTCTAAACAGACGATGGGACAACTTTATAGCCTGGTGTTTTTGGCTGGCGATGTTGTAATCTATTAATTTATGGCTAATATTTCCAAACTGATGCATGCTAATATAGTGAACTTTGCAACCATGAATAGACCGTACCTTGTATTTTATATATTTAATTCATATGGTTCTATCAGAACAGACAAAATTGCTGCTGTTTAAAGTAAAGTCACGGTAACCATATTCTTGTTACATTTTGAAATAATTTGTGAGTGCGGTCCAAATTTAAACTGTAGATAATAAGTTTATGCCGTTGTGGTTTTAATAATTTTGACTCAAATCTCTTAAAAAGTTGCATACTGTTTATAAAAACTCTCCCATGGTGGAAGCTTTTAGTGAGATGTTCTTGCGTAATCCAAGTTTGCCTTGCAACGAGTAGTGTCTTATAAGGTGTAGTCAGGCTCTACGATAATGATTATAAAATCTATTAATGCACTCGTTTGAAATTACAACTATCTCATTTTTTTTGTGATGATTTGCCCAACAATTTTTGCAGGCCTTTGATTCAGTTTTAAGTTACAGGATAATTAAACAGAAAAAGAAAAGAAAAAAAGAATCCAATCACAGAAATTGTTCTTTCATGGAAGACATTTTGCTCTCTACACAGAAATTCTCCAAGTTAATCGCAGTTTATAAGTCTCGGAAAAGTGGATGATTTTGTATGTGAAATGCAAATATAAACAAAAATTCCAATGACGACAATTTTTTTTTTTTAAAAAACAGAATTAAAAATTTTTTCAAGATGTGAAATTTATGTGGAGTGCTATGTGGAGTGTTAGCTCAGTGGTTAACGCCTGTGCCTTCCAATCATAAGGTCCCGAGTTCGAGTCACTCCAAGATAAATGTATGTCGTCCAGTTACAGAGTTGTTGACAATTGACAATTCATAATCATGGACGTTAAATATGAATCTAAGACACCGACTTCGGTCAGCTTGCGGCTTTGATAAGCCAATGAGGCTTCTTCGCGAGTTCTTGCATGCAGGAGGATCTAAAATACATACAATACATGTGTGTGGGATACATGCATTTATTGTTACAATGTTGCTGTAGACTTGATTTTAATAATTTAGGTTCTAAAATGTCATAACTACTCCTGTCCCAACTGAATAAAAGCCGACTCTTATTGACCGTTAGGACCTAAGCTTTGTGTAAGTCGTGTAAGACACATGGTCATACTTACTGACCAACTGGTGATTTCACACAACAACTGCTTTCTGTAACAGACACTTGCTGATTTAATTGATTTTGAAACTTTTGACATGGAAATTTTTTATTTTTTTTTATCGGGGGGGGGGGGGTTGGTTAACTTAATATTCATACTCCAATTCCATAGCAAAGCAGTTCGCTTATTCCTAACATGTTTAGTTTAAACTGGAATAAATGGAAAAAGTGGCTGTTTATTACTCTTTAACCTGATATCTTGTTGTATGTAGTTTGTACTTGATCGAGCTATCCAGGTAGGAGTCATATATACTTTTGTAACTGACTCCACACCGCACCCCCCACCCCCACCGGCTTCCCTCCTCTTGCCACCCATTCAAGTATGTTTCTAATGAGGGGGGGTGGGGGAATCTGTGCAGCACTATCAAAAGTTAGTTATGAAGGTTTAAGATAATAGAAATTAATAAATGTATCTTTATCATTGTGTATTATAACCACCGCTGTTCAGACGTACATACGTGTGTTGTATTCATTCAATGTAGTCATCTAAAAGTTCTACAATAATTACATATTTTTCATCTTCTTTTTTCTTTTTCTTTTTTTTACTATTACTATTTATATTTCTACCAGTTTCGTTGTCTTATCTAGATGTCAGTAAATTGATAATATTATATTTTATTTTGTCAGTTTTCCTTCTTGCTCTTTGTCAGAAAGTAAAGTTTTCCTTAAATATAATATTACGTGCATGTCCTAAGTTGACATTAAATGAGATGGATCTGGAAAAAAAAAATTAAAAAATCCTTTTTTTTTCTTTTCTCTTCATATGGTTTGAACTCACATGCCAAAGGTGAAAACCCTAAAACTTTGTGAACAAGATAAACTCGAAAAGTACATCTTTGCAGAACTTTATACGTGTATGGTATACAGATTCAGCTTGTTGTGTACAAGAACCCTGTTGAAATTGGTGGAGGTCAAATCACATGAGGTCAACAGGCCTCAAAGCCTGAAAACCTTTTAAACATGATAACTTCAAATTAAAGCTACAATTTAATCTGTGAATTCTCCAATGCAATGATTTTCTTTTGTTGAAAATAGTTTGGTCAAATTCGGTTCAGTTTTGTTCTGTGAAGTGGCTCTATAGGCCTTGAACCAAACATACCTGGCATCCAGGTCATGAAATCTGCTTCAGAGTTCATACTCTTGCTTTAAACGTGCACTTCAACCTCCTATAAGGGTTTCTCCCTCTGAGCTTCAAGGGGTCAACAGGTTATCTCAAATGCATGCAAACTGACTCAAGGGGTCAACAAGTTATCTCAGATGGTGGAAAACTTGGCCATTTTCTCAAAAATTTTCCACAGTGTATAAACTCGGTCATGTAACAACCCGCAAAAATTTTTAAAGGATTTGCTATCTCAAACTTGGTAAAATGTCTCTATATATCACATAGGAAGACTGTTCTTTCTGGATTTTGAAACATTTTGGTCTAAACTTCTAGACTGTAAAACCCATGAGTGAATGACATGGTTGTGGGTACAAGGGATTTCTTCAAAACTTTTTTAGGTTCTCACTCAATACTTGGACAAATCTAACTCACTTGCTCTATATTAGTCAGATAGTTACAGTATTTTGAATTCGGAGCAAACTGTGTGGCAAGAAATCATAAAGCTAAACTTAAATAGCTCTCTGACGTTTTGTGCTTTGATGTTAAAGTGGATGAAAATATGGTCTAAATATATCTGGAGGCTTGGAGCTGATTTGAGGCATGTTTGGAACTTCGTTCAACTCTGTGAAACAGGAAAAATTCTTCAGCGAGGGTTGGCAGATGGGTTTTGGCTGGAGTACTATTCATTATTCAACGTTACTAACGGCAATTATTGAATGTGCTATGATGGAGCCATCAGCTAGCTATCATACGTAGGTAGGAATATTTCAGTTGGAAACTCTAAGTACGGGCCAGCGACCTCGGAAAGCGACAGACATTTGTCGATGGAACGATGTGGCACAGACATCTACGTGGAATAAGAAAGGGGAAGATATGGAATAATAGTTTCCATAGTGACACAAAACAAAAAACCAGCAACTGAAGCAATCTGGTAGGGTTCAATTTTCTATAAATACACGTTTTATTTCTCACTCAAAAGATCTTATGTACAGTTTTATCATACAATTTTGTGCAGCATTGATTCTGGCCCGTAACCGACATCTACAGCCATGACATCATCAATGAAATCATCAATGACGGTAACAGATACAATGTATGAACAAACCCACACACGGTGGCAGAAAAATAGTTATTGGAAAAGGAACACACCACCCCCATCCCCCCCCCCCCTTAATGGTATGTTCATAATCCTGCAGTCCCGTCACCCTAGCAACTGAATGGTATGTTCATAATCATGCAAAAAAAGGTTAAGATTACTTGACTAGTTACTCAAAGGAGGATCCTGAGAACAGAAGAAACTGATTCTAAAACAATACCATACACCAAACTGAGGCCATCCTCTCCTCCCCCACCCCTACCCTCTTCTACCATAAACTTAAAATGTGAACGTCTTTCAAAATCCACAAAGGTTTCCTTTCTGTTTTGCCTTAACCTTACCATTTTCTCGATCACATGGAAATCAAGTCATATGGTATTAAATTTTTATTTGGTCGAAGAGCATCCCAATTTAATTTGGGGATCAAATTGATCAAAAAATAAACACCTTGACATGAATCCTACCAGAGCAGGAAATTTCCTACCAGAGCAGGAAATTTGAGACCACATTGATTCTATCTTTTCAAGAGAAGCGGTCAAATAATTCACACAGTGGTTTTAAATAATGAAACTTTGGTTCGTCTTACACATTCGAGAAACAACAACTTGGAATGTTAGACACACTCAAGGAAAGGACAACAACAAGAAGAAAACTTGCAAAACCTGCATAAAAATATTGGAAGATAAATGGATGCAAGGTGTCCTCTAAGAATTTCAGTTTGTATGCATACACATGTACATGATAATAACTTAATACGGGGCGGGGGGGGGGGGAGATTTCGGGACACATATATTCCAGCATGTCATCACATCGGGCACAAGACTTCTCTACTTAAAAGACACAAAACCTGATTTTGACTTTCCAAATTCCCTAACGATTACTTTCGGATATTCCACTTTTAACAGGAAAGCCTGTTTTGTTCCCGGCCTGATAAACTTTTCACCTGCCTCACACCGTATTAAGCGGTGTCGTACATATTTCAAGAGACCAAAAAATCTTCAAAACATACGTACAAGAAAGTGAACAGGCTTAACGTAGAGTAGGAAAATCCCCATTGCATTATTTCAACTGCTATGGACCTGTGTAAACTTTTAATGTTGGGATCTAGATAAAAACTTGACAAATATGGTGAAATTTGTATAATTTTATGATCCAAACCCAATTCAAAAGATACGGTTATATTTTAAGTAAAGTGGATAAATATGTTACCGTTTAAAAACAAAATTATGATTCAACTTATTTCAAAGAAATGGGATGGATTTAAATTAACGATCCACATAATTTTAACGAGAGATGATTGCGAAAAACAAAAGAAAAACATAATGAGAACATGATTAATTTCTAATTTGGATATCTTTGGTGTCTTTCACAAATTTCGAGCCTCTACTTTGTCTGTGACCACTCTTAATAACACAAGTTGAAATGAATTGGCCATTTTTTTTTTTTAAATTGATAATTTTAGGACAAAAATGCTAGGAATATTTTTTGAGGTTAACATACCTGACAGATATATTAAGCAAATAGTCTGGGGTTTTTTTTTGGGGTGGGGGGGGGTTGGATTTATAATTTACTGAACAAAGAATTGGAAGTCAACATTAACCGTAGCCCAGGAATAATTTATGAGACCATCGTAACTGATGGACCAGCAGTGGGGGGGGCGAATAAGGGGGGCAAGATTAGTACTTTATAGAGTGCAGGTCACCATTTTAATAATACTGTCCTTTTCATCTTAACGAACAAATCTTTTTAATATTTTTTCCATTTTCAACCGAAATTATCTTAAAAATACTTATAAAAAGTGATCTTTGGTTTTTTTGACATTATTTCTATAATTTCACTTTCTTTTCTAAAGTTTTGAGCCACAGACTTTCAAAATGAGAATGTTAACTACTTCGGGTTTTTTCCCGTCGTTTCGTACACAGACAATTAGGTGAGTGTACGTTTAAGGGTTGCCGACTAGGCTAGTCTCGCTACTGCAATGCATCTTCAGAAATTAATTTACTAAAAACTAGACTGGAGAACATTTCTTCGAATAATCACAAAAAAATTAAATCACCAGCGTAAATCACAACTGGGCTCAATAAGATTTCAGAACATGAGATGACCATTTTTTTAAATGACCACTTCCCTCTCAAAGCTATATGATGAAAATGGCTTTATATAGTAATTTCAATGGCAGGTGGAATATATTTCCCGTAGAACCGTTGTTAGAGAATTACCCCGGCTACACCTCTGTTCTTCCTGCCAAACGACTCTCCCCCCCCTCCTCCCACCCCCTCCTCTCTACTCTCCCCATTACCAACCATCCTCCCAACAGAATACATCTTCAAAGAAACAGATAAAGAATCTCCTTGTAGGAATGTTTATATGCTATTACCACTCGGTAAAATAAATAAAATGATTAACCACAAGTCGGTTTCTATTTGCTGAACCGACGAAAAAGGCATTTGTTAAACCAGCCACTTTGCAATGCCACAAATTTTTATGTACCATATATATGCCTTATACACAGGAAATTGAGCCAACGTCTTATAAACGATAAATACAACAGTCTTGGGGAATGAAATTGTACGCCACCCAATGAAAATGAAACAAAATGATATCGTCGAAAGTAAACAATCTAAATAAACAAAACGAAAATATAGACAAGTCGAAAAAACATGATAAAAGCACAAACTTTAAAGGGGGAGGGCAATCATGAGGTAACAAAGGAAAAAACAATTGTTCATGAGACTCTTAGAATATCCCTTAAGGGATTCCGATAGGCATATAGATAGGGAGCAAGTTAAAAAAGATAATGCCCTTCAACTTGAACTTCAACTGTACAGATTCGAAAAAGGACCGGTCAAATTTCTAACATAAACATTACATAGGAATATGGTCACAATCGTACACACGATATTTCTCTGCCGAGGGAACGGCAGCTAGGACATTGGCATTTTGGCAAGAAGTAACATTCTTGACTTTGTAAAGTAAAAAAAATATAAATTAAAAAAAATTTGCTTCTGGAACCCTTGAGTGACAACATGTGGGAACTTGGGGAAGGCTTTGTTCATAATTTATTCTCAACAGGACTTGGTGTCACTACAGACTACCATTCAACACCATTCAACACCGGTCAACACTGTTGATCTGACTTCCAGACCCCACTTGTTTTAATCTCAAACCTGTGTCAGGATACCTGACAATATAGACAGCTGTGACACGACTTTGCTGTGTAGCACGGAGACCAAGTTTTGAACACTGTTAGCCAAACAGATGCACTGACATCTATTGTTTCTTTTGCAGTGTAGGAGGTCACACAGAGGTCAAATTGATCCTTAGCTTCCCATCCTTTTATACAATCACTTTCAAATTTCCCCAGAAATATAATCCTTGTGTTAAAGCCTTGTATACTACACTATCTGAGATACATTTGTAAAAAGATCCGGTTTTGTTCTACGCCATGTAAATTTCTACATCTCTAGCGAGCAGCACATGAACCAAAGTAGATATTTTAAATGCTTAGAAAGCTTATTTCAAGATCGAAGATCACATTCCAAAACTGGGGATACTACTGCAAAATACTAAAGTTACCAAAGCAAATTGCCTCAATGCATCGAGGTTTCGATGACATACGACATTTATAGTACAAGTAATGGTATGGATCAAATTACGACCAATCTGTAATTATTTTGTCTTAACTCTGGATATTTCCGATGGCTTGAGTGATCTGGATTGATAACTCCGCATAGATTTTGCTCCAACTTATTATATATATTACCATGATCATTATTAATACATTAATATTTATTAATACCATCATTAGTTGAAGCTTCCTGAAGATACATAGGTATTTCTCAGGTTAGGATGAAAAGTTAAGCAGAAGAGGAGCTAAAAGTCCAAATATGCGACTCTTGTTGACCTTAGAAGATCAAAACATTTTCTTGACGTCGAAATATTGTCTGGTACGACTCTTTACCCGAGGAGAACCGAACCGACCGTAGCAGGGAAAAATTTAGAGTTTTGAAGTTTGTGTAGCAATTATAAAGTCTCTGGAATCTGTCATCTGTTGTAAAATACTATTGGTTCCTGTCTTCAAGGAAAAAAAAACAAAATCCTGCTAAACATCTTTGCACTTGTCTTGGCAAATTAAGACCATTTTTGCATCGAACTCTGCGACGCGATACTGGACAGATTATTCCCCCGCTTAGGGTAAACTTTTGTTAGTACATCGACACCAAAATTACTGTTGCTATGGAAACGGATAGAACTTCGCTTCGAATTTCTTCTGCTTAACTGTTTCCTCATATATACTGCTAAATTGCAAGGGAGGATAACGTTGCATTATATCTAGTAAACCCAGATGTTTTAAATTGAACGACCCACTAGTCACGTTACAAAGTCTGAAAAATACACGGATGGAAAAAGACACTGGAGCGAGCTTGGACAGAACCGGATATGAGTCTTCCGAGAAGTATCATTTCCACACGGATAAAGAACAACGATTTGGTCACATGATTAGCACCTAACCAATCAGATACATGCATAGCTTCCTTCTCTTATTAATGAGGGACTACAGAGGCAGGTTTTTGTCTTTTTCTTTTTTTGAAGTTGCACAAGATCACCCAGGTATCAATTTGCTGTATCTTCACAGATTGGTTGTTTTGTTTCCGTCTAGTTTTCCTTTTTCTGGACATAGACATCTAACGATCCCTGAAATATCATCTATATTTAAAATACTTCCAAGTAATAACTCCCCAATCTCTCCCTCTCTCTTATATTTGAGTGAAGCATTTACGGGTAACCCATTGACCGGTTTATATTTTCAAGACCATTTGTCCCTTACCGAGCGAGTCCTTGCTAAAAGACTTTTCTTGTGATAGCTTAGAGTGACTTTTAGATGTTCTAGAGCTGCTGGGATTTATTTCCTGTTCAGGTTTTATTTCCTGTTTATTATTCCTGTTTATTTCCAGGTTTTATTTCCTGTTCAAGTTTGTGTATTAGTTCTGACCCCTCTGAACATATCTGTCTTAACACAATGATATGGTTTCTCTGTACCAAGAAAGACTGCTATACGTCTTTACACTTAAAACTTGCCTTAAAACTTTGGCAGAAGGGATCAAATTAGTCCCTGGTGTTGGCTGACTTTTTATGGTGGCCAATGGGTATGGAACGACTACATCTCTCGGGATTCGGCCAATGCTATCCTTGAAGTTTTCTAGAGGTTTTCAAATCCGTTGATTTACTTTGATAGTCCCTCTCTCGCATGTGAAATCTTTCTTTCATATTCTTCTTCTTGGATTATCAACATTCCCACTAAATACAACCTTAAAACCAAATGTCAAATTTGTTATTATGAGGAGAGATATCGGTGACTATTTATTCAACCTCAGCCCTGGTATGGTACAAGCTGCGGTTTTGATTCCTTCTGTATCATTCTATCTTTGATCGTTCAAATCAATCAATCTTTTATAATCTGTGTCTGAATTAGCCAGAATATGGAGCAGTGACTAGACTGTGTTATAAATGGATTTAATACTTATTTAATGATCTCCCTGAGTTTTATTATCTACCAATCCTTACTTTGATATTGAACCGGTGCCTTTAATATTCCTGGTACATCAGTCTTTCTTACGACTAAAGTCTGTGGCTGAGTAATACTCATGTTAATATTAATATGGAATCTCAAACAGTAGTGCTGATAGTTCAGGCCTTTTGTCATACTGTCCTATACTCATCATTATGTCAGTATGAGCCCTAGACACTAACTCTGATATTTCATGCTTCTTTTCATACTGTCCTATACCTATTACTCTATCAGTATGAGCCCAAGACCGTAGCTCTGATAATTCATGCTTCTTTGCATACTTTCAAATAGCCATTACTATACCAGTATGAGCCTAAGGCCGTAGCTCTGATAATTCATGCTTCTTTTCATACTGTCACATGCCCCATTTCTATATCAGTATTAGCCCAAGACAGTATCTCTGATAATTCATGCTTCTTTGCATACTGTCATATACCCAATATTATATCAGTATGAACCCAAGACAGTATCTGTGGGAATTCATGCTTCTTTGCATACTTTCAAATACCCAATATTATATCAGTATTAGCCCAAGACCGTAGCTCTGATAATTCATGCTTCTTTGCATACT
>KN885205.1:47395-86178 GCA_000934455.1 Apostichopus parvimensis
CAAAACATTTTCTTGACGTCGAAATATTGTCTGGTACGACTCTTTACCCGAGGAGAACGGACCGTAGCAGGGAAAATTTTAGAGTTTGAATTTTGTAATGTAGCAATTATAAAGTCTCTTGAATCTGTCTGTTGTAAAATGCTACTGGTTCCTGTCTTCAAGGAAAAAAAAAACAAAATCGTGCTAAACATATTTGCACTTGTCTTGGCAAATTAAGACCATTTTTGCATCAAACTCTGCGACGCAATACTGGATAAATTATTCCCCTGCTTAGGGTATATTTTTTGGGGTACATCGACACCAAAATTACTGTTGCTATGGAAACGGATAGAACTTCGCTTTGAATTTCTTCTGCTTAACTGTTTCCTCATATATACTGATAAATTGCCAGGAAGGATAACGTTGCATTATATCTAGTAAACCCAAATGTTTAAGTTGAACAAGCTTTCCAGCCGACGACCGGTAAGTCGTGTTAAAAAGTCTGAAAAATACACGGATGGAAAAAGACACTCGAGCGCGCTTGGACAGAACCGGATATGAGTCTTCCGAAAAAGCATCATTTCCACACTGATAAAGAACAACGATTTGGTCACATGATTAGCACCTAACCAATCAGATACATGCATAGCTTCCTCTCTTATTAATGAGGGACTACAGAGGCAGTTTTTTCTCTACAGATTGGTTTTGTTTCAGTCTAGTTTGCTGCTTTCTGGACATAGACATCTAACGATCCCTGAAATATCATCTACATTTAAAATACTTCCAAGTATTACCTCCCCCTTCTCTCTCTCTCTCTTACATTTGAATGAAGCATTTACGGGTAACCATTGACCGGTTTATATTTTCAAGACCATTTGTCTCTTACTGAGCGAGTCCTTGCTAAAAGACATTTCTTGTGATAGCTTAGAGTGACTTTAAAATGTTCTAGAGCTGCTGGGATTTATTTCCTGTTCAGGTTTTATTTCCTGTTTACTATTCCTGTTTATTTCCAGGTTTTATTTCCTGTTCAAGTTTGTGTATTAGTTCTGACCGTTCTGAACATATGTGTCTTAAGTTCTTAACACAATGATATGGTTTCTCTGTACCAAGAAAAACTGCTATATATGTCTTTACACTTAAAACTTGCCTTAAAACTTTGGCAGAAGGGATCAAATTAGTCCCCGGGGTTGGCTTTTTTATGGTGGCCAATGGGTTATGGAACGACTACATCTCTCGGGATTCGGCCAATGCTATCCTTGAAGTTTTCTAGAGGGTTTTCGAATCCGTTATCATTCCTTCTTTGATCCGTCAAATCAATCAATCTTTTATAATCTGTGTCTGAATTAGCCAGAATATGGAGCAGTGACTAGACTGTGTTATAAATGGATTTAATACTTATTTAATGATCTCCCTGAGTTTTATTATCTACCAATCCTTACTTTGATATTGAACCGGTGCCTTTAATATTCCTGGTACATCAGTCTTTCTTACGACTATAGTCTGTGGCTGAGTAATACTCATGTTAATATTAATATGGAATCTCAAACAGTAGTGCTGATAGTTCAGGCCTTTTGTCATACTGTCCTATACTCATCATTATGTCAGTATGAGCCCTAGACACTAACTCTGATATTTCATGCTTCTTTTCATACTGTCACATGCCCCATTTCTATATCAGTATTAGCCCAAGACAGTATCTCTGATAATTCATGCTTCTTTTCATACTGTCCTATACCTATTACTCTATCAGTATGAGCCCAAGACAGTATCTCTGATAATTCATGCTTCTTTGCATACTGTCATATACCCAATATTATATCAGTATGAACCCAAGACAGTATCTGTGGGAATTCATGCTTCTTTGCATACTTTCAAATACCTAATACTATGTCAGTATGAGCCCAAGACACTAACTCTAATAATTCATACTTCTTCTCATTACAAGTCTCATGCCCATTCCAACAGTTGCAGTTGTTCAAAAATCCATCCGTCCACACTGTTTGTGACCCTTGAGTATGTCGGTATGTGTCACATCACCAATTGTTTCTGCTCAATATGGCAAAACAACTACAAAAAAACACAGAATGTCATTAAATCCATCATCCCACAACTCTTACCTTTCACTGCTTGTATATAAATACAACTACACAACAAGAGAAAACATGCTTTTGTAGGATGAAGACAGGAATCTTAGCAAAGTTTCTCTCAAGTACAGGTTTCGGATACATCGTGTTTGTCGTCCGATAAACTGTATCCATCTACAAACTCCTCTGCTTCTATTATTTCCTGACCTGCTAACTATATTCTTGTTTTTGCCTATATAGCAGAGCATTACAGTATTGAATTCACACTGGATACCATGATCTCTACCAACGACAGATAACAACCGGCTATCGGTTCTTGTCAGAACAGATCCCACGCCATCTGGAACCGTTTACCAATGCCTCACATCCCCTCCCCCCACCCCCGCCCCCCCAAAAAAAAACATTGTGATGTAGTGACAATTTACTCATACTTCTGTTACATGTCACAAGTCTTTCCTTGAAAAGTATTTACATACCAGCTGAAAACATCTTTTCCAGTCTCTTTCCACGGCCTGCATTACAGAAGGCATAACTTACTGCTGCTGGGGTCAACTCTGGTGTTATACCCTTCAACTGCTATATATATATATATATAAATATATGTTCATGAGTTTTCCTAGAATGTATTTACAGACCAGCTGAAACTCTCACCAAAAGTTTGTCAATGCTTTCCATCATCGAAAAAAATATCGTCATCTCTCAGCCACTGCTTCTTCTTCTTTCTTCTTCTCCCACTATTTCCCACCATCCGTTGCTTGAAAGTATTTACAGACCAGCTGAATCTCTCGCACCGACCAATTTTGGGCATCGGGTGTGCCTTTGGGGGCTCGCGTGACAGATGCGCCGCCCGCCGCCCGAGTCACTCGTCCTCGTATAATTCCTTAAACTGCTTCTTGGGTTCCCGCTGGCGGTTCGACCGCCGGATGTCCAGCTTGGCGTCGCGGCACTTCTGACAGACGAATACTTCGGGTACGTTGGACTTTCGGATCTTGGCGCAGGAGAGGTGGACCCACGTGGTGCATTCGTTGCACTCGATCATGGGCCTCCCCGAGAACGGCTTGCCGCAGAAACAGGTCACGCTGTACCACTCCTCGCCTGCAGGTGGGAGAGCAAAATGCCATTCCCGTTAATGCATACATGTACCATGACAACATCCATTTGATTATAAACATCTAGTGGTAAAATCATTTCTTGGCCTTATGTTGCGACTTACGTTGGGACTGACGACTAGAGTTGAGGTGATATTTCAGGGGTACTTTAAGAATGGTAAATCAGGAAGCATGTATACACACAGAACAGACCACTATTACACAATCTGAGCATATATGTTCTTTAGAATATAGATCTTATATATTCCGAACTTAAACATTTCTAAAAAGAAGTGAGACGTGAAGAACTTTTAAAAGTATACTGATGCAGGTCTGTCACGAATGAACCGGAGGCACAGTTCATTAATCTAACTTAGGAAGGGGGGGATGGGGGGGGGGGGAATGGAGGACAATTCAAAGAGTCAACTTACCTTTTTCTGACTCTCTACGAGGAAAGTGGCTCCTTATGTGGTCGTCAACTTCACCTCCACTGGTAATGCTGCTGCCCTCGCTGTCCAGAGGGCTCGTACTCCTCATCAAATCCTTGATAAAAAACACAACCAGAAAAACAATGATTAATTCGTAAAGTCTACTTCTCACTGTCAGTCTACGTTGCGAGCGAAGACTTGGTTACTAAATAGCGGGTCTTGCCCATCTTTAGCAGTGGTCAAAATAATTGGGGGTGGGAGGAGTACATGTTGCTTAGCTAGGAAGTTGCTCCAGCCCCTAGATATGTCGAGCCTGGTTGGACGCTTGCATACGCAACATGAAATGCACATAGAAAATTGCGATATTTAGCGACAACTTTACTAAACATATATTGTGACATTACCTACAGTGGTACACTGTAACACAGCATAACATAACATACCATAAAATAACATGTATGTAATATGTATGAAATCTGCCATGTGTTTGGGTGTAGCTGTTTATTCCTTGATATCTCATCTGCATAACAGCAAGTTGTAAATTTAGTGATAAAATCTTATCCTCACACCTGTCTAACTGTGTGCCAGGGCTTTACAACCATGGCAGTGAAAACTAATAATTGAAACATCAGAACCAGTTTGTTAAATCAGTCAGAGTTACACGGCTACTGCCAACCAAATAATGACATCTCACCATATAGACACTGGGTAAACCATTTAGTTGGCAACAAATAACTAAAAAATACACAATTTTGCACACAAAACCTAATATGGATGATTAATCTTGTGTCCATAATAACTTTGTCAACTTTTATCCTGCATAATATTACTTGCACATCTACAGTACTTACTAGAAATGATTCCCCACTTTCAGCTCTAAACAACCCACTCTTGTTTACAATTGCCTTTATTGCGCACAGTAGTTACCGGAAACAAACTTGCAAACCACTTTTGTGAGTTTCCCCACTGTAGAGGCTAAGTACCGAGCAACTGAAACGCCAATCACCCCTCTGACAATAATGGTTGCTTCTTTCTCAGTCACATACTTCAGCCAGTGGTAAACACAAACTCATCAACATAAAATATATGAGACTGGATAGATAACACAGACACAATGTTGGTCTCCAGAAAAATATGAATATTCAACAGGCAAGTTCTACAGCCATTTTAAAGTAGCAATCGGAACATGAGTAAGTTAATACATTATGAGTTTGAACTGTGTTGCTTCATTAATTTTTTTTTTTTTTAAAGTTGAGTTAATTAACCACACATTTTAATCATTGTGTAGATTAACTTGTTACAAAAAAATACTTAGGAATCAGATTAGAGGATTTTAAAGCTAATTCTAGCTTGCATATATTTATGAGAGGATAAGGCAATTTCCTTAAAATATGCATCTGGTCACTTTATTGAACTTACCTTCCTCTCTTGCTGTAATGATGCTTCATACTCTAACACCCAGGTACAAAATGTGTTGAAATCTGTCAAAACTGGTCTCTTAGAGGGTACATTCTGAAACGGAGAAAATATGCATTTTTAATTATAAATTAAATTATTATATCAATTATTACTATGATATATGTATGCTCATTACTCATTTCAACTGACAATTATCCCCAAACATGATAAAACTCAAGTGGGATGCCAACACCAAACTACTTCAAAATATACAGCAAATCTTTAATAGTTTACCTTGATTGGTTTTTGGTGGGTGGGGGAAGTTTTATTCATAAGTTCAGGTAGTGTATAAGCTACAGAAACTCTTAAAACATTTGACAATGATGACCTGAGTTTGATACAAAAGTCTGACAAAGTTATTTGCTGTCTTGATGGCTTTGAGACATGTAAGGCGACTAAGGTCCAGTACATGACGTTACACGAGCCTTGCTGAGTACTACAGTTGTAACCCATACTTAAATTTTAACCTTTCGGAATGCACAGAACCATATAACCCCATGGAAGCATAATGGTACAGTCCAGACAGTGACGTCATACTTAACATAATTTATTCTGACCTCATGTCAGCATAAACAGGATTAATTGACCCACACAACTTAACTATAACCAATCGGCACTCACACACAGTAAATTTCAATGAGAAAATATCATTAGCCTACGTTACGTTCAAAGAGGATACCGAGGCCAATGCAAAGCGAAGATTTTTGCTTGAGCATTCGTCTCAAAGCTGTTTATCTTCAACGTATTGTCATATATAAGAACATTTTGAGAAAAAGAGACAGATACTGGAGTTGTTAAACTGCTTACGACGGCATTTGTAGAGTTAGATTAGAATCAGGCTAGCCTACGTAGCTGGAGTCTAAACCAACTGTTTAACTATACAGTGAACTGATGGATAGGCCAGAGTTCTGCTAGTTATAGTTCTAGTCAACGGTACTTTTAACAGGCCTAAGACCGCATATCTACTACCAAAAAACAAAGGGCAATTTTTGCACTGCTTTTCCGTGTAACAAGATAACTATTAAATGTTTCTTTTTACGAAACTTTGTGTAAACTCTTCTCCATGTATGCCTAACTATTAGCAGTACAATTGGCACTGGTTCCTCCAATTTGCCATAGCCTATGTATTACTAAAACTTTTTAAAGTTTATAAATGGTACACAGGCTTAATTTGTCCACGTCTGGAACCACCGGGCATCACCAATTTACAGGCAGAAAGTTGCAATTCCAGATCTTGCAGACTGCAGTAACTAATAGAAATTGCTTGTAATGTGTCAAACTTACACCAATAGCTCAATATTATACACAATTTCATCTAAGGTTGGTTTAAGTCCAAATTCATAGCACGCAAATTGCTGCATAATGTCATAACAGTTGCAACCACAAAGACATTGTCCAAAATTTTTCAAAAATCCAAAATATAGGAAGAGGCTATAGGTGGCATTTTCCACAACAAAACACTGTAAATCTACCAGCACGTTGATATAAAATTACGAAGCTTAAGTGCATTCTGTACAAATGTCACCCAAAATAACTGTGGCCATTAAATGGAGAATATAACACTTTAACCTGTAGAATGGCCCAACAAAGAAAATTAAAAATTGTGCACAACTACCAGGGATTCCCCTGGTATTCAGTTTGTGAGGTGGCCGGCCGCCTCTGTTCTTTGGGATCACCTCGTAAAAATAGTACCGAAATGGCCGCCTCACTGTTTCAGCAAAGGCATCAGAAATGAACGGATTGCAAATCAACTATTTTGACCCACGCCATCATCTGACATACATGTAAAAATTGGCTGTTAACACTAACATATAGTAACAAATAAAAGATCTTCTGTCTGTTTTAACAGCATTTTTACCTCATTTATTGTAAGGATGATTGACATTGGTATGTTTAACAAACTTTCTGGGGGACCATGCCCCTAGTTTCCCCTCACCCCCCATTGTTACAAACCAGTTACCACATCTCACACCAGAAATCCCAGGGGTAACCCTACATATAAATACTCTACGGTAGATATAGGGGCAGACGATACACAATTTACCAAATGTCAGCCGTTAGAACTATCACTCTTCAATTTGAAGATGTAGTCCCGATTCCATACTCCTTCAAACACTGTAGACTTACTTGGGTGGCTACATACATTTACTTGAGATTTCACCTTGTTTAAAAATCTTACTTCTTCACTAACTATTTCCATGTGGATTTATTATTTATCTCACATATATTTGTGTGTTTTTTGCATTACCAAAGTCTACCATGTAAAAGAGCTAAACTATGATGGCTGGTTTTCTTTACAACTCTTCTTATACAATTAGTTACACAAATCTTACACTTATTCTTGTCATAAATCCCCACAAAAGCGGGCAGTATATCTTAACCTACACTGATAGCCTAACTTGCAGATGTGTAGAGGCAATAAATGCACCTAATGTATTTAACATTTCATACTAGCAGGTCGCACAGGAGTTACAGTACACTGGGAAACTTTCTCAAGATACTGCACCAATGTAAAGACCTATAATAAAATTAGCACAAGGTTACTTTACCATCCTTGCTATGTATGTTATTTCTACTTGATTCCACGAAAGAGCTTAGGTGATATACTCAGTGTGTATGGACAATTGCAACAGAAGCTATTTTAGTTGCTTTTTGGACACCTACCTCATCTTTCGGTTCGAGTTTTGGTCTTTTCAAGGCGACAGGACCAGACACTGTAGGGTTCCGAGGTGCTGTGAGGAGTGCGAAAGAAAAATCGACATAAAGTTAAATGTCATTTTTCCTACCATGCAATTTCAAAACAATCAAAACCACATTTTTCCTACCATGCAAACTGCATTTGCTGATGATAATTAAGTCTTGCTGTGAGTCAGACACAGTAATACATGTTTATGTTACCTTACACAAGTTATTTTTTATCCTGACACAAACATCACAGAAAAACCTACTACCTAATGGGAGTATAATACTACAGCAGATGTGGACATAGCCAAAGCCTAGCCTACATACGGCAGTTGCAATTTACATCATTGAGTATTTCCAAGCAATTATTAAATTACGTAAATACTGCAATATCCTGAACACTCTTTGGCAATGGAATTGTCAAGAAAGCAGCCTTTGCTGGTTCATCGATGGAATATTTTGACTTTCTTTTTAGGCTGACATAACAAAATGGTGGGTATTTATGAAGATTCCTGTAGTCTAGACCTAGAGGAAGCCTTTTTCAAGGCTGCGAAAAGCTTTCATTGTATTCAGTTGTAACATAGGCATAAATGCACAGAGAGCCCAAGGCTAACATTGCCTAGGCCATAATTTGACATGTTGCCTAAATTACTTCCCCTGGCTTAAAAACTCTGCACTGCTATCTCTGAGTAAATGGAGCCTAGATTCGGGCCTAAATTTGTTGTGGCACTTAAATGATTATGGTAAACCTGCCTAGGCCTACCAATATGATAGGCTCTTATATGTTCCATTCCTTCTACAATTGTTGCCACGTCCAAAATGCTTGAAAATTACAGCAATGTGTAGTCTAAAGTAGGGCTAGGCCTAACTTAGCAAACTGTAATGTAACATTGTCTAACGTTAGTGATAGAGGCTGGTGTTGGGTATTGTTAGAAGATGGTAGCCTAAGAGAAGGCGCCATTTCACTCGTTTTTTATACATAGGAATATTGAGAAACATAGGAGCACAAATTAAGCAAAAGTTCTCTCGATACCGAGACATTGAGACAACGAACTTTCTTTGTTTCTGTTCGTAAACAATAAGCAACGCTGGTACATTGGTAGCCTAAAATTTAGAATGTACAATACAAGGCTGTAGTTTGTTATATGGATAACAATCGTCACTCAATTTGAAACAATTTTAAGTTGGTTGGAAGATTTCACCATCCTTAAAGGAATATTTGACACATTTTAATACTGAAAAGTTGGTAATGTTCATGAAAATTTTTTCAAGGGAAGTATACGCCACTTTTGAAACTACCCTTTGACAATTTAGTAAATAAAATGATCATGAAAAAAACGATTCCACAACGTAAATGATTGCTTAGGCCTATATAAACGATATAGCCTAACGTATTCTATATTACGACGCCAAATTATACACTGTAGATACACTAAAACTAGTTTTCGTACGTGTATGTATACGTCGGACTAGTTGTCGAGCGCGCTACACAATTTACTCTGCAAAATAAGAGAAAACGAAATGAACTGCTTGATGCTCACCCGAGAATACTTCACTGGCCATTTTACCCCAGTAAAAACACAAAATCACGTCAAATTATTGGTTAAATATGTCAAATATCACAAAATACGGCAAGTCCGAAACTTCGCACTATGGTATACAATCAAAAGCTAACAGGATTCACTATGCAAATATGACGACCTATTGACCTTTGCAATTATGGGCGGTGCTTATTTGATATTGGACGTTACCATTATATTAAAGGCGTAGTAAGAGAACCAGCGCAACTGGTTAATAACCCACTCCAGTTTATTTGCTTATTTAGGTATCATGGTAGTGGACATCCCACCCAGTATTGTTCTATATGGGTTAAAGATAACTGGCATAAACAACTTCCACAAACAGCTAAGAAAAGTCTGATTCCATTTTCTAGATAACAAAGAATTGATATTCTTTCCCGCACAAGGCTGAAGACTTGATCAAGTCAACTTAAGGCATCATCAAGGAGCTCTATATTTTTGTTCTTTCTTACTTTATAACAATATTTATCTTCTGCAGTGGAGTTGGGTTTTGTTACTGCTTAATCTAAAATAGTGAACCTTTTAACGTGATCTAATGACGGCATTGTTTCATTGTGAAAACTGTTAACATATTCTACGATTACCTTGATAATATGAAATGAAAACCAAAGGACGAAATTGAAATGTCTCCGATCCTACTGGAACTAAGACATCACAGAATTTCCAAAATGACATCTCCCCAGACATATCTGTTTTGAAACCTGGATATCTCCCAAACGGAACAAGATTTTTTTTCTTAGCTTAAAAATAAATAATTACAAAAACTTAAAATCTGTCATATAAGCCAAAAATGATGGTTGGGTTGAACATTGAAAGGGTACTTCCCATGACGTGGTGTCGCGGATGCACGCAGAGAGTATGGTGAATTCGATCAGGGCTGTAAGGAGAGCAACATGAAGTGAAGCCAATTGTGAAATCGTTGATACGAGATGAAGTTGAAAGTTGAGGGCGATATACAAAATCACTGGCTCTAGTCGGCTCTGTCGCTGGCTGAACAAGTAAAGTCACTGGCAACAATAATATATAAAATCAATATATATAATTAAGTAAATATGCGTGAAAATATTAAATAAAGGTCATTACGTTATGTTCACATTTTTAACAGTTTTACATCACCCTTAATCAATGGAGACTCATGTGGATAAAGTAAACTTTTGACAAATTAGCATTAAATCGCGTGCTTTAAAGTTTGAAACCATAGCCTGCATGCATGGTGATGTGAAACACAACACAATTCGAAACGTACGGGGTACCCAAGGTATTACTTATTTCGTACCACTTTGCGGAAGCCTAGAATAAGCGCCAGAGACGTCATTGCTATATTCATGAACTGAGAGTATATTTCTAGGGAAAGGATCGGAGTAGGGCGTGGCGAGGGGACGATTGGATGTGATAAAATGCTACATTTGCTTCAGACGAAAACATGCATTATAACTTGAATGGACCTTGAATGGTTTTATGTTTTATTGTTTTGTTCACTCTTCTATTTGTTTGTTTACTCTGTATGGTCCCATACAGAGGCATGGCAAATGAAAATCGCTTCGAGAGAAATATTTGAAATACTGCAGCTGCCTGGGGATCGTGCACTGTAGGTCTTTGACAAATTGGTGGCGCCCTACCGTCTCCGCTCCGCTCCCGATATGGTTATATTCAGTGTTGCATGATACGGATGTCATATAACAAAATACACGTCATGTCGGGGAACACCAACAATAACATGTTTAATAAACGTGTTATTCATCCAATACCACAGTATATACAGGGTAGCAGGAAACATGGGGAGAACGGGAGAAAGTAGTTTTTATCCTTTTATCTTCATCCACCCCTCCCCCACAATAAGACCACAGTTCTGCCAGGGGGGGGGGGGATACTTTTGAAAATGAGCACTTTCATATGTAGAAAACTGGAACTGTCTGAACTTGCTGCAGCTTCCGGAGGCGGGGAGGAAGGGGGTCTCCCCTCCAGTCCTCATTAGGGCTTTCCACTTTTGACGGTTCCTGCCCTTCATATTCGCCATATAAGTATACTAACGCATGCTAACCTGTACATGGCTGTCATTCCCTAATTAATGGCTTTCACTCCATTTAATTAGTAACATTTTTAGTAGTTGATTATTTACCTAAACGTGATGGAAATAGACAATAGTGTCATGAATCATTTCAGCTATTCGATACCCCTACCACCCTTCACCCTCCCCCCCCCCCCCCCCCCCCCCCCCCCCCACACACATTATACACACATTATTTTAATCGGGACGTACGATAACCCTTCTACAATGTCGGGTAGAATGTCAAAGTTTTCGTGAAAACCAAGTGAGGCTTTTTTTTCCAAAAAAAATGTGCATGGGTGACGAATTAATGATTATTTTTAAGTTGTGGTGTGAGTTTGAATATTGTCTGGCCTATCCTTTTAAGTATAGAGATATAAGCACATGATGAAAGATTACGAAAATAAGTTAGAACTTATTGCCATTCATCACGGGATTATTGTATAGGTCTATACAAATTATAATATATGCGTCTCTACATATAATACTGCGACATTAAATTTTCAGATTGATAATTTTTTTTTTTTTTTATGATTTTTCATGATGTAGCCATAAAATTTAAATTTGGACCAAACAGGGCAAAGAAAGCTGCCAAAAGTGTGAGTTATACTGAAAGCTGATTTTGGCGCTGTTCAACAGAACAATAATTCTATGTTTTGTAATGGCTGCGGTAGACCAATTCAACAATTTTTCTGAAAATGTTGAGTCGATATTTCATTGTAAAATCGTTTTACGTTTCACCTCCGAAATTTGACTTTATAGGCCTATCACGTGAAGTATATTAATTTCAAATTTTCTGATGTTTTCCTCGAAAAATTAACGTTTTATCTCGAAATTCTGACGACTTTAACTTGCAGAGTTAATTAACCTAGCTGTCATCTCGAAAATCTTGACGTTTTACTCAGAAATTTCCATGCGTTTTATCACATGTTTACGATTCCTTGAATTGTCTCCATTTCATCTCGACATTGTGATGTTTATGGTTTAAAATTTTGACATTTGACCTGAGAATTTGATATAGGCTAACAAACTTTTAATATTTTATCTCGATAGCGACATTTAATTACATAATTTCGAGATTTTACCTCAGCATATAGCCTATATGGAGTCGTATCACGAACATTCACTATTGATCTCAACATTTTAATTTTGCAAAATATGGATGTAACATTCCAATATTGCCTTGTCTTACGATATGAGAGTAAAAATCGGTCACTTGATGATTTTATTCATGATCGGGACAAGCAAATGACATAAGCCTATCAAAACTGAATTTCTGCCTAACGTCAATCCTTTACTTTTTTGTTCGTTGTTGTTGAAGGAATACAAAGTATTGGAAAGTTCACAAGTTCAACCCAGTTTTACATCGTTTATATCACGTTTCATGTTGGTTCCTTCAATATCGTCTGCTACCATCATACCGTACTAAACGCACGACACTTTCCAACTAACCCGCAACTTTCAGTTCGTATATATGATAACGCTATCGTACTATATGAAAGGCCGACGTGTGGTTGTTATGGTGACGCAAGTATACAACTTCGAATGCCGCCTGCCCCTTTGGCAGCTTACCCATTGTAGCTATCTTTAACCCTATTATGGTCTATAGAATCTGCTAAGAGAGGATTATCCTTTCAGATTGGCATAACACAAGATGTTAAGTGGATTTTTGGTAACAACAAGTTTATCAGTACACGTTATATTCAATCAAGTATAAGGAATACTTTATTGTGTTGAAATCGGACGGTTTATTAAATATGGCATTAAGGAATCCTTCGTTACCGAGTTACTTCCAGTTATAACCACTATTAATTTAGCGTCGTAAAAATTCCAAATGGGGTCAAATTCGCTGAATTAACTCTCATAGGACCGTGTAGACACTGTCAACAAATCTATAGTTTATCTATTTCGTGGTGTGTGTTTGTGCAAACATTATAGGCCACGGATAGGCAGGCTCGTACAGCGCGTTGGAACTTCGACCCTAGCGACGGAGTCACGCAGAAGGTTCAAAAGATTAAATAGGCCTTTATAGAAGAAGAAGAAGAAGAAGAAGAAGAAGAAACTAAATTGGAAAGAATAAATAACGAAAGAAGAGAGATGTTAAAATGTGATGATAACGGTGAAGATTTTCAGCCGCAGATACGGTTGGAGTTTATGGAGCATGAAATGGATGATCTAACGGGAACGTCCCGGCGGGTTGGAACGAATAACACCTCGGACCGATTGGAAGGTATAGATAAACGTTATCTATCCCAGTCGTCTGTGGCGTTTTACGGAAGGAGTCATTCAATTGATAGCAGAAGCGACAAATCATGGCTAAACGCTCCAAGATCCCAGGTAAATTAGTTTATCAAATATTTGCTTCATTGGTTCAGTATATACAAACAGTTGTTGATACCAGTTACACGAACGGTTTTAATGCTTTACCGTGTTCGTATAAAGGTCCGTACGGCTACCGTACGCGTCTGTCCGGGAAATCCAGACAAAGGCCTACCCTCACTTTTAATATTTTATGTAATCATAACGGTGGACTCACATCATTTAAGAAAGAATATGGGATTTTTTGGTGGTTACGAAATAATACGAATTAAATTTTTTATGGTTATGCGGGGTGCAGTGGAAAAGCTGTGTGGATAGCGATATGGTCATCTATATAGGCCTATCGGTTATGATTCCATAATTCTGAAAAACGGAAAGATAAATAGTCAATAGTAACTGTCTTTTATAGCCAAATTCTTAACTTACAACCCATCAGCATGTCGATACAATGTTCTTGTAGGTTAATTTATACCGAATCCAAAAAATGTTTTTCACACAAAGGGGAGGGTGATATGCTATATATTACATACATATAGCCCGGTCCTCAATATATACGAATGACTGTTGTATGCATGTTTAGTACTTGGCAAGCAGCTTTCAGCTTTTCTTAAAAACACTCGTACAGAATATTTTACGTACTTTGTGCCGTTTGCTATAATGATGGTCTTTTATGTTACTGGATTTGAGTTTTCTTGTTTTGGTGGCCTGCGGGAGGGTGAGGCAGTGGCGGAGCAAGGGGTATTGGTCAGGACGGGGGGGGGGGGCGAGGGGCGCTTTCGACACTATCTAAGCGGAGCGCCACCACAGGTTGGCGCGGAGCGTACAGACATTTTTTGAGTAAAGATACTCCCTAAATAGCCGGCAATGACCCTTTCGGGCCTTGCTAATTTGCAGATAAACGAAGAATAGATAGGTGTCTTCGCCATTTTGTCAGAAAATTACACCAACAAAATGTGACAAATGTCAATAGGTATTTGAGAGCGCAATAAAAAAGTCAATAATCGCGAATAAGTAAAAAGTGGTAAAAAGCTGAAAAGGGCGCCAGCAGTCAATTTGAGACCGTCAGGGGGGGAGGGGCATTCGCCCCCTCTGACTGTATGGACGCTCCGCCACTGGCCGATGAGGGGGGGGGGCAGGGGAGCACAGTGGTCAGACCGTTCAGTAACCCCGTGATGAAAATGTCACCTGTGGCGGCACGTCCAAATGGAATCCATTATAACTGGAAATGTAGGGAGAGAGAGAGTGTGTGTGAGGCGGGGGGGGGGGTGTATGACCTAGTCCCCTGGTTCCCCGTGCCGCGGGCATTGCGAGGGGCAGTTGAGTCAGAAAGTGAAGGAAAAAACACAAAAAGACGAAGAAGAACGAAGAAAAAGAGACAGGCCTAGCTTAAATGAGATGATTTTTATTGTTACACACTGTGGTCTATTGCAATTCGTCCATTGTGTCGTCCATTGTATAATATTTGTATAATTCACTTGGGTTTATCAATATTAATAAATTAGCTACATTCCAACGCAGATTTTTGTTTTTGCGACAAATCGCCGATTTCTAGCACTTCTACCAATCTAGATTTTACCCCAAATAATACATCCCCCCCCCCCCCATACATTTAAATTGTATGCCGGTCTGAATTAAGAATCTACCCATGTTGTTGTTCAGGTTGTTTACTTTAGCTCAAAAGATACTCCAAGTTACTTTACCGCAGGGCGTAGGAAGCTTCTAAAAAGTAGGGGGGGGGGGTCACAACATCAGAGGGGCACTTTCTCATTCCACAATCACCACTTGTTATGCTATAAACCGATACACACCGGCCATATCACTTAAATATATATGATGTGTTAGTATCCTATCAATACTATTATATGGTGCACGTGACTCAACCTACATCTGTACTTCTGTCCATCCATAATTTAGAACTTTCGGCCAAAAAATATTCCTCCTGTGTTTATTCCTTGAACACAAGTCTTTAGCAACCTCGGTTAAATCCTTAGCATGTACAGACTAAAAATAAATAATTATAATAAAATATTAAAATTAACAACGGTTTAAGATATCCAAAAGACAGTTCTTCATCAAAGGGGCACATTTTATTTGCCAGTAGAGCACTTTTGCTACTTTGGAAAAAAGTGGGGGCACGTTCTCCCAGTACCCCCACCCCCCTGGCGCCTACCCCTGCTTAATTACAGCCCCTTGCGAGAAGTTAGCAAAACTTCTATGTGTTTATTTGAAACTACTTGAAAATAAACGAAGTTGAGCAACATTAAAATTGAAGAAAGACAATAAAAAGGAGTCAAATGAAATTCTACCCATAGTACCGAGAAACAGACAATTATCACTTCTTGAAAAAAAGAAAGAAATAAGAACCAGCTGGGCTGAGGTTATAAACCGTGGCAGTGTCAATTAATTAATTAACTCATCAAATTACTTTGTTATCGATATCTTGATAAGAATCGATACACACCAGTGCACGGAGAAGATACAATATGATAACTCAATAGCTGCCAAGGTTAAATGCTGGGTGTTTTATTCATATTTTATGGTAACCAAAGAAGTATACAAACTAATATAAATGACACGGTTAAGATACATCATAAACCGACGGACGGCGTAACTGCATCGCGAGCAGCGCTTCTGAGAATCATCTTCACGACAAACCTGAGCTCACTCACTACACACACGACAAGTTGCTTTTCGCCGGTGATACAAAATCCTTCGCGCCCTGTTGTGACAGTCAAAATTCAGGTTACCACGGAGACGATGTCAAAAGTTCAAATGGCGATTTACGGTGAAGATCACGGCTATGTAATATAATGTGGTTTTAAACATTAAGGATATTTTCTTTTCTTTTTTTTCTTTACAAGTACATCGCACCTGTAGATAATAAATCACGTGGGGAAAGATTTAAAGCATTATTGAATGGGAAAGGTGTCATCACTTTAACCGTATGATGTTAAAAACATATTTTTCTTAGTATAATGGAGACACGGCCAATCAGGTGGTGCCTGCTTGCGACATCCAATAATTATAAACAGAAACTCATCCAGGACAACGAGGAGATCGCATCGGTACAAGCCGTCTCTGACGAGGGGATGGGAGGTGGGGCGGGGGGGGGGGTTGTACAAGCCTGATCGAGCACCTGCAGGTTGGAGGATATATAGAACAGAAACAGATAGGGGAAGCTAAAAAGAGGTGCAAAGTTGACAAGTATTTATTCAGAGTAGAAGAAGAAAAAATAGGAAAGGGAAGCTAACTGCACTGTGGAAGGGGGGGGGGGGGGTGAGGCGGCTGCTACAGCCCAGGAAAAAACATCTTCCCATAATCTCCCATAGTATCTAACCATAATCAGTCAGTTATATCTACGGCGCTTAAGCGACCACAAATGTGATCCCACAAGGGGTTTATGTATTACAACTTTCACGTCGGATGGCAATTCCAATTCAACATTTTAACACAAATTTGGAATCTTTTCAAGTTTGAAAATCATTTCAGGTGGGAAAACCGTAGATTGCTCTTGAATGAAAAACCTATCTTACAATATGACCCGACAGGGGATCGAACCCCCGAATCCTCCCGACTGCTATAAGCCTCGTTGCCGCAAATGCCGAGTCCGCCATGATTCAATTCGGCCACATCACCGGTATAAACCATGAAAAAGGGAGGGGGTGGGGGTAAGAATTGGGGAACACTCTCCAGTGAACCGGCTGGTCAGCGAAACAAGCTACGGTGACTGACCACCGGCCTCTATATATTGTTTTTGTGGTGTAGCAGGAGTTTGAAATAATGAGGGATTAGTAAAAAATATGAGGATCGCGGGAAGATGCTCATGAGTAACGGACAGATAATTGACTACTTCATATAGCCCATATAAAGCGAAAGGCTACTCGGTTTTTTAAAGAGCGACACTTCATTCATAGTCCAAGAATAATTGTCAAAAAGCAAGAAGTAATACTGGTGGGACGATATGTTCTCAGAGAAGTTTTTTGTATGTTAAAAGTAAAAGAACAATCATACGTATATGTGAGTTCAAATCTACGAGGATGAGTTTAGTACATACAACTATATGCTAGAACGAGAGTAGCAAGTCGCTTAAAGTCTGATGGGAAGCATTTATAATTATCATATTTAAAGCATTCTTAATCTTTCTTTTATCATAGAGTTTATTTTGCGAACTTTTTTGCTGGAAATTTGATGGTTTTATTGTTTGTAATTTACTATTTTTATGTTGTGAGACGCGTTGAGATGTTTTTACATGTAATGCGCCTTTTAAGAATATATTTATATGACATTACATTACATAATTAATATGAAACGCGGCTCTGCTATATCAAGATCTTAGATATTATTGGGTGGGTTGGAGGGGGAATGGGGGGGTGGGGGACTTTTCTATTTATAATCCAATCAATAAACACGCATGTACATGGAAATAAATTAAATTGTTAGAGGAGTTGAGGCCCGCAGTCAAAACATTCTGAGTATAGTACAGGGCATCAACAATATTAAGGAGAAGCACAACAGGCTTGTTTACACATGATGGCCAGTGGTACAGTCTGATGTAGGCTATAGTAGTCTGTAAAGAGGGGCACGGGCTACTAACCCCCCCCCCCTCCCCTCCATCGGCCTGTTAATTGCATTTGAGTTTCAGCGCCTTAGGTCGGAAATGTGATGTATATGCCGCACCACACCTTCCGTATAATTATGGCCACCAGATCCTAAAACTTCCATATAGACGTACAGTTGAAAAATATTCTCACTGTTATAGTTATACTTGCCGCAGAGCAAGTATAGCCTGAAAGTTATGTTATTTAGACTGTAATAAGAATCATAGTAACGTAGTAAGTGACATAGTCCACGAAAGCGACAACAAGTAGCCTATGGCTCTGTTTCGATTTTTAGCAAATTAAAACACACACGTGACGGCAAGCTATAGAATTAACTAGCCCCAGGCTACTAATCTGGTAGATAGCTGAAACCAGAATGAACAAAACATATTGATTATAAAATCTTAGCTTGGATAAATTTACTCAGCCATTTTCGTAACTGTCTAATTGATTTTTGTTGTTGTTGGTAGTACATCATTGTTCATACAAGAATATGTTAGTATGTATTTATAGGCCTATAATGCAGTTAGCCAGAACTGTAATCACTGTTACTTAACGATCGCTAAATAGTTCTATAGGTGCTGAGAAACTGGGACGTCACTTTCTGATCGTCTGACATGCATACACTACCATATTAGCGTTGCCTGAAAAATGAGTTGGCCCTTATACAAAGGCGTTGCCAGAAGGGAGGGAATTTTAAAGACGAAACGTTTACTGTAAATATCGCACCGGTCGGTCATACGCGCTGTTGCAAGTTACTCGATTTTCAGGCCCCCTTTTCCCCCGCCCTCACGAGTCCTGTACACATAATATATATATATATAGGCCCCCACACAATCGTGCGGCTCAAATTGTGTAGTCATACAAATTGGAAAGAAAAAAAACATCATGCTCTAAATAGAAACAATTTTCTAATTGGTGTCCCAAACAGTAGCTTAATTGTTTTGACGTAAACACTTATTTTATATAACCAACAACAAACAAATTCACAGCGTTAGAAAATACACAAAAAAGATAGTACATGTCTATTTTTAATTTTAGGGACTTTCCCCCAACAGAACGCATGCGCAATGACAAACTATTTCGCAATTTTGGTAGGTTGCTTGTGTGAGGCTCAGAAAGTTATGCAAAAACGAAGCCTTACGTTAAGAATGAGCTGCAGCAGTAATCTTGTGCAGTATAGTGAACGTCATATTTGGTGCGTCTTTTCTTCCTTTCACTTACAAAATTCACCGTTAGCAATACTGAGTCTATATCTGCCACCTTCGTCTACGATTGTATGTGGCTTTAGTTTAGGCTAGGCTACAGTAGCTTAGGCCTGACAACTTTATGTAGCATACGCCATATTATTGCCCCATTGACTTACACACTAAATCGTCAAAGTAATGTGGTCTCTAACTGCCTGTAGCAGTTCTCACTATCTCAACCCTGCCCATCACTGGATAGCTGACAAGTTGGCCTTTTATTGAACTTTCAATTATCCGTATCATTACCATGAACAATGTCGATATGAGTTTTCGTCATGTAAACAAGCCTCTTTACTCAGTAGTAAACAATGTTGTTTGCTGCTCCTGGGAGGCCTAAAGTTGTCTAAAATCTTTTCAAGTGACCCACTTTTGGCACCACAGTAACATCAATTGACATCCAAGCCCCCCCCCCCTCAAAAAAAAAAAACAGATTTTGTTTGTTCACATCTCAGAAAGTTGTTCTCCTGTTACTTTTCAGTGATTGTCCTGAGAACACTTGGGCAGACTGATATAGACTCTACTGTATGGAGTATGCCACCGTTAGTCCTAACTAAACATGCATCCATCAATTTAGGCTACACTGATATAATAAGATGGTAGCCTAACCATGGAAGTATTACCAAGGTTAATAGAGCCTTAGCCATAAATCAACGTACTTGAAGTTTGTATGGATGAACATCAAGTAGCACACCGTACAAACACATGGGTTATACATTGTATGCCACTTTAGTGGGAAATGTGCATTGTGAGTCTTTGCCTTTTGTAGTTTGTCATTATAAAACTTGATAAATTAGAATTGCTTGTAGTTATAAACTTGAAACTGAAGGATTACATGTAGTATAAGCCTATATGTGGCTTAGAGGTTGATGTTATTTTGGGGACCAGAAGCCAATTACATTTCCTCATTACCTCAGATTCCCTGCCTTCATATATTCATTGTTCATATTGCACAAAAGTCTAGCATCTGCTTGGATGTTACCAAACTCCATAAACTGTAAATTAATTTTTCCAACATCTGGAAAGATCCCTCGACCCACCACAAATTCTAACGTTTTTAAATTATCGATTTGTTTTTAAAGTTCCGTTTCTTTCCTTCCCAAATCCAGGTAGCTAGGCTCTCCTTGCCTCCCATGGTGGAGCATACTCACAGAGGGACCAATGGCAAGAAGTTTATGTCAGCATCCTATGCTGGACCGGACCTCAGAGGTCATGTAAGTTAATATATGCGAGAAATTGTGAGGTCATTTATTTAAATACATTTAAATTGATACATCATGCAAATCAGCATACTATAGCTATAAGCTACACACTACCGCAAGGTGAGGTCGTTCCTTACAATAAATATTTGGTTCCATGCAGTTGCCTAAATTTGTGGATGACATTGAAATTCTGAGGGGACTAAAAAGGGAAGCAAAAGTAAGCATCGTCTGTTGGTACCAAAAAGTTGTCCCCACTATGTCACTGTATCGTAAAGATCTTGTAGTTCGGATGTGAAGTATCTTCTCGCAGGTTAAGAATATCAGTTATGAAATGAGAGTCGATTAAAGGCATTCAAAAGAAATGCTCAGAGTGTACATCAAACTAATCCCTTTCTCCCAAGATTATGTGATTTCGGTGATGGTTAAAAAGACAACTAATTAAGGTGTATTTCTGCTCGTATCATTCTCCAGGATTTGCGATATTCCAGACGACGCTATCTACAGAATGTCAGCGCAGAGAACAGCAAGAGAGTTGTGTCCTTTCTTAGAGTAAGTATAGATTGAAACAATGTGTTTAAAGCTGGCCGCAACTTGACCGACTGAATGGGGGTGACCCTTAGAGTAAGTATATATTGAAACAGTGTGTTTAAAGCTGGCTGCAAATTACCCAACTGAATGCATGACTCTTAGAGTAAGTATATATATTGAAACAATGTGTATAAAGCTGGCCGCAAGTGGTCGCACTGAATGGGTGACACTTTGAGTCAGTATATATTGAAACAATGTGTTTAAAGCTGGCTGCAAATTGCCCAACTGAATGAGTGACCCTTAGAGTAAGTATATATTGAAACAATGTGTATAAAGCTGGCTGCAAATGGTCGCACTGAATGCGTGTGACTCTTAGAGTAAGTATATATTGAAACAATGTGTTTAAAGCTGGCCGCATATTGCCCGACTGAATGAGTGACCCTTAGAGTAAGTATATTGAAACTGTGTTTAAAGCTGGCCGCAAATTGCCCGACTGAATGCGTGACCCTTAGAGTAAGTTTATATTGAACAATGTGCTTATAGCTGCCCGCAAATTGCCCAACTTAATGCCTGACCCTTAGAGTAAGTATATATTGAAACAATGTGTTTATAGCTGGCCGAAAATTGCCCGACTGAACGCGTGACCCTTAGAGTAAACTTATATCGAAACAATGTGTTTTATGAATGTGTTTTAAGCTGGTTGCAAATTGCCCGACTTGAATGTATGACCCTTAGAGTAAACTTATATTGAAACAATGTGTTTTATGAATGTGTTTTAAGCTGGCCGAAAATTGCCGGACTGAATGCGTGACCCGACTCAAATTGATCATTCTGAGCTAGTTCTTGATAGCCGTGAAGACCCATATAGTACTCCAACCGATCACTACAGACAGAATCACTGATGAGCTGCACACAACCACTAAGCTTTAGCTCACTTCAATACAATTGTTACTTGTTTAGATGAAATGCAAAATTGAAATGGTGCAGTTGTAGTTGCAGACTGAAGGATTGCATCTTAAAACGGACTCATTCTTTGATCGGGAGTTATTGTGAAAGCACACAAACAGTGCCTGCTGGCATAACTAACAATTTGTTTTTGTAACAACAGATGAGATTTGGGACAGAGTGGGGGGGTGGGGTATTTTGATGTGTTTTGGTGTTGGAAATGTTTTCATATTGCAAAACACACTAATAATGATGTATTGTTACAATGGTAGTGTAAAAATTTGCAGAAGGCTTTGCCATTTACTATAACAAAAGGCCACAAGTTTTGTGGTTGCCTGTTTAATTAGGTTGTAAATTATTTGTAATTATCATTCCTGATATATATTAAAAAATGTCCTTTTGGGAAAATGCCTTGCTTGCTAACAAATAGTATCCTTTTGATATATAGTTTATCTGGGTTGTCCGAAATATGTTAGCCAACGGTCAGTCTTTAACAGTGTCTCGTACAACATTATCCGAAAACAGAAACGACTCCAGGACAGAGACAGGATTTGGTTAGATGATGGAAAGGATTCTGAAGCGGAAGGGAGATACGGTGACCAGCAAGAATTACCACGGCAACCGGTAAGATGACCCACAGACAGGCTTCACAGAGGATTAAAGGATTAAAGGATTGGTTCAGTTGTCATACATGTTATATTATATGAAAGAGGACAATAAAAGAAACACAATGGTGAAAAAACTGTTCAAATATCTTTTTTGGTTAAAGAGATATTCAAGTGTAAAGTTTTATCAGATTGTAAACTGCTGAAATCTGACTAGCTGTGATATCACATCCTCACATTCCTGAAAAGTCTTTGTTTTTTTCTAAATATTTTGTGAGATTTCATGACTTTCAACCAAAAGATATGTCAGGAGATCTCATACTTGTCAAAGGAAGTATTTGAGATTAAACATCTGAAGATTTTTTTATTATATTATTTTCAAATGTGTTAAAAATGTAAATAATTAAAAAAAAAATATATTCACACATGTTAAGGAAGTGAGGATGTGACATCACACCCTCACAGTTAGTCACAGTTAGTCACCAGTCATTTTCAAAGAAATTTTGAAATCTTCAAAGTGTCATATCTCCTTAACAGAGCATGCTATCATGGTAGTTTCTTCACTGTTCTTTTTGTCTTTTTGTGCTCTTTCATACAAAATAGACATGTCAAACACCTGAACCAATCCTTTAAGGGGAAAATTGCTCTGGATTTTATATTTCAATTTTTTTTATATAATACATGATTGTAAGGTTGTAGTAGTAGCAGTAAACAACAAACAATGCCGACCATGAAAGCTGAAAGGAAAATAAAAAACTGACTCTGTTTTGATGTTTACATAAAATATTACCAAGATATTGAATCTGTCTTTATCAAAATATTCTTAGTTTTGAACGATTCAAGCGTGAATTAAAAACTCACTCTTTAAGAAAGCATTTTATTTAGACATTTCTTGACTGTATAAACTTTTTGTACTGTATGTACTTAATATTATTATTATTTTTTTCAGCGTCGCTGAATGCAGTTTTTCTTTGTAGATCTGTGCGCTTTATAAGTTAATAAACATATAAACATAAACACTGGGTTGTACCTTTATGATATGTTTCTTACCTATCCTTGTAATAATATGAATTCACAAATAGTTAGATTACGGTCCCTCCCTACTCAATTGATCCATTCATTTAGCTGCTAGAATTAATTAGCAAGTCGCCAACGAATTAGCGCAAGGCAGCATATTAATTAATAATTGTTTTCCAAGCATTCAGGAAAAGCTCTCTTTTTTTAGTTTGGACAAATTCCTGTGAAAATAAAACATTATTTTATCATTAATTCTTGCTAGTGCAAAATTGTTGGATTCATGACAGGTTATATTCTAGTAGTAATAATTAGTTTTGGGTGAAAATTTTATTTACCGTTGACATATTTGTTTTTCCCCTTTTTTTTGACAGAGAGTCAAGAGTGTGAACCTCTTTACTCAGTACAACGAGGTCGGAGGTCGGGTGAGCAAAGAAGGCCATGTGACGGAGGGGTTGTACTTGACCCCTCACAAACCAATCGGTGGGAAGTCCAAGAGACATCGCAATGCCGACGTGCCTTCAGAGCGTGGAAAGGTCAAAGGTCACAATGCACTGCAGAAATACGTTTTAGATGAGTTTGATGATTCCGATAGGGATGCAGAAGCTACTCAGAGTAAGGATGAGGATAAAGGTTCCGTAAAAATTGAGGAAATACTTTCGTCAGCCGATGGACCAGAAAGAGAAAATTTGGACTCTGTTGATAGCGAATCTGCCAAAGTTACCTTGGAAAAGTCTGGTGTCACTGAAGAAGGAATCATTGGGCTGAGAGGGGAACTGTTTCCTCCAGTAGAGGGGCAGGATGAGGGTGGGGAGGACGGGCGTTGGGGAGGGGAAACCTTGCCGAAGATCGACATGGAAAGAATCATCTTGACGCGAAGGGCCAGCCTTCCAGGGAAATGTTTATTGCAAGACCACAAAGGAGAATTGAAACTACCGGCATTGGGTGGCGAGAGGGCTATTTCAAAATCCCATGAAATACTGACTGGGGAAGAGAAGGAAAATGAGGGCAGCATACTCAGCAGTGGTGTCGACAAAGAGAGATCAAAAGAAGACAAGACCAAAGATGATACCACTGTAGAGATGAGCGGTATGCTCCTGCCACCGTTAGCGAACGTCGCCGAGGAACTTTGCGAAAGTTGCGAATCCGAAGAAGGTGAAATGCATGCAGGGATTTCCTCCCCGATTACCACTGACGATACGAAACACAAAGAAACGTCAGAAGTTCTTGAGAGTGTTTCAGAGTTGGCGTCCGAGTTGCCGGAGCTGGATAAAGAAAGGGGATTTCTGGTCAGCCCTGTCATGACACCTCTTCCCGACGAGACGGCAGTGTACCTCGACAACGATTCGTCATCCCTGAAGAATTCCTCATTGGTGCAGGATGTATTAGAGGGCGACATTCGCTCAAAAATAACTCTCGAGAAGAAAATCGTGCAGCTTTATGTGTCCAGTGTACTGTCAGGTAAATTTTGTCGTAACTTACACACTTGCTGAAATTATGTTGAAATTTGCCCGACTCTGTTTGCCCCACATGTAACGTGGATGCAACATCCAAGGAAGACGTGGAGAATGTCGGTTTGTTTTCAGCAAACGCCTTTTATCTCAAATATAACTCAGACCAAAAGTTCTTGTTGTAAAATTTGCTGAAAGGTGAGTTACTTGCAATGTGAATTTTTTTTCTGTGTTGTGTTAACGTTATGTTTGTAGTCATTCTTTGGCCTCGCGCCTATGTGGTTTGTTTATGAAGCATGTATATTCCCACACGAAGTTAGTTTGAGAGGTCCTGGTCTCCACCTCCTTCTGAACTTCTACACAAGTTCTTAGGCAGGGGTTCCCTAACTGGGGTGCATGAACCCCCAAGGGGGTGCGTGAGTCCATCCCAGGGCGTTCGTGAGACGTTTCTGAAAGTCAAAACTAGAGTACTTGTTGTTAAACTAAAATCTGATATATCATAAAATTTAGTAATGAACAAAAGTCGTACCTATCGACAAACTCTACAATAATACACTATGAACTTGATCTTTTACGAAGCTCTGTTATGCATATTGTAGTATAATAATGACTCTGAACGTGTCTCGAAATTTGGGAGTTCGTGGACAACTCTGACATCCACAGGGGGTTCGTGGGGGGATAAAGTTAGCGAAACCCTGTTCTAAGGAGTAGATTTGAACCCACTTTAACTTGCCAGAAAATATGAAAATGAAGTATAACCTTTTCGCTTCCTTGTTTCTTTCAGACATGGAATCGGAGCGAACAGTCCTCGTGAGTAAAGTGTTCAGTAAAGGCCTCCGTCAGTTTTGCAAGGAGTGGGGCTATGAGCTGCAGGTAATGGACCCACACTGGGGGCTAAAAGATGTTTGGATGGACAATCACGCACACGCCGATATCTGCTTGGATTTATTGGAGAAGTGCAAGAGGGCTGAAAAGGGACCCTTCTTTCTGGTCAGTGTATAAACGCGTTGGGTAAACTGCAGGGCGGGACGAGGAAACACAGACACCGAAGTTAATGACAGACCTGACAGTTTTGATGAATAAAGTCGATTAGGTTAAGCTAAGACTACTGAATGTAACAGATGCCAGAGGAATTAGGGATAAGAATAGTGGATAAAGGGACCTAGGCCATATATAATTGTGGGGGGATGGGATGGGATGGGTTGGGAGGTCTCCTATTTTTACTTGAACTTGGCATTTCTATGATTACTGCTAATGTTTAATTATTCCAAGCATTGTGGAAAATTCCTGCAAGGAACATTAGCAAACAAACTATAATTCATTGCATTTGATAGATTCAGAAATATGTTTGCACTATTGTCAATTGTAAATAGCAAGTTGCTTCTAGTCAACTTTTTAGACTTTCATTACTTTATACAAAATAAAACATTACTTGTTAAACCTAACGCCGAGCTAAATTGTTATGGGAATTCAGTAACAAAACAGCATCGGAAAAAATTTGTGAAAGAAGCCAGGTGTAAGGAATATTTACTGAAAGGTAACTTCCTTTGTAGTAATCATGTACCCTATTATTTTTTATTGCAAAGTGATTTCCTTCACCCCAGTTGATGTAGTTTCTTTTCCTAATTATTTGTAACGAAATGTCAACTGTTCTGTTTATAAATTGGTAGCATCCTCAGAATTATTTGCATTAGGGTCTAATTGTGTTTACCAACAATGTTGACATACCAGTAGGCCCCAAATTGTCTTGGATTAGCTTTTGTTCGGTGGAGAATGATCAGTTGGTAACATTGTTTTGTTAACAGAGCTCATCAAGGTGTTCTCAAGTAGTAGCCATGAGGTTTAGGTTGGTCAGCCATCTTGATCTGATAAAGCGGTTCATGCTGTTGTTTGTATTGAAAGGTTGTCACAAGCTGGTGGTATAGAGTTTTAGCTGTTGCCATGGTTACCTTTCAAGTTTGTGTAGGTTTGGCTGGTCAGCCAAATTTATCTGTTAGACCGACTTTTAAAGCTATGTAGTTTGTATTGAACTTAACACAAGTCAGTATAGATTATGACAGCTGTTGCCATGGTAATATTTACTATGTAGCCATCTCGCCTAAATAAACTGACTAAGGCTGTAGTCAGCAATGAACTTGTCGCAACCTGATAAAACAGATTTAAGAACCGTCACCATGGTAACTTGCACTGAAGTTTTCTCTCTATTCCAGATGATGGTAGGACAGAAGTTAGGCTATCAGCCATTACCTAAGCAACTCAACCCAGATGAATTTGCTATAATCACTTGTGGCATTAAGAAGGAGAAAGATGCCCTAATAGCTGCTTGGAAAACAAAGCTGGCTGCCATGTGAGTCTTGAAACAGCATTCTTAATAATCTATGTTGTAACATATGACAATGTAAAGTTTGTCCATGATTTGCAACAGAAATGTCCATAGATGCTGTAGCTTAGGAATTCATTGCTTAGGATAGCAAGAATTTGCCTTTATAGTATCTCATACTACTTTAAGGTAGTTAATCTCTAACTACTTAAGGATATAGCTGGCTGAGAGATTGTGAGGTTGCAAAATTCCATTGCCGTAGTGTTAAAGGTCATCCTCTTAGCGTGCAGGCATCGGCTGATATTACATATATCATAGTCTTTTCGTTCCATTTAAAATTACATTCCTCTTTCCCTAATGACTCCGTTCAGTATTACAGTCGAATCAATATTAATTAGGAGTCCTACAATATTTTACTTATTTTTTTTTTTCTGTTCCTGTTTTTCTGTAACCAAACTCATTCTTGTGTTCAATAGCTCTTTCTTTGAATATCGGTCAATATTAATAAGACAGACAATGATATTTTCTCTTACATTTCATAATTAAAGTGAAATTTTGACGTCCTTGTAATTTTGTTCTCAAATATTGTTGTTATTCCTATGCACCATTCTTTCCCTTCCCATTCACTTGTTATATCAATTAAATCAGTTTGAAGGTTTTTGATCATAAAAAAACTCATAACCAAGTAATTCCTTAGCTAATTGACAAGAAAATTTGGCAGTTGGCATTTTGCTCGACCATTAATATTCAAGTTTTGGCTCGATGACGTGTTGAGCACGATTAATGTATGATCACATTCTTTTTAACATTTTCCACTCATTTCCACCTTTTTAACATTCACACTGTAGGAAAAGTTTAAGGGATGTGTTTAAGCTAAATTGATTGCAATTGTCTTTTAGAAATACTCCGTAGATTAGGAAAATTTATTGATGTGAATAAAAAAAAAGTTGCTACGTTAAACATGGAGTTGTGCTCTTGAACCGATGAAATTATGATATTTAATACTTTCCGTTGATTCTGTTTGTCTCCCTCAGTGAGTCGCTCGACAACAAAGGCCTCAGTGTTGAGGACGGGGGCACCCTCATTAGCAGGAGTATGTCAATATCAAGTCAAAGGTCACAGAGGTGAGCGAGCTTCCTAATGAATATTCATCACTTAAGTCAATTTGAATTGCAATACTAGAAGTGGCTAGTATAATAGGGAGGTTAAATTTAGGCAGAGTATTTAGTCTTTCTATAATTTAGTCCAAGAGAGACAAAAATTGGGTGCTGGAAATGTTTCTACAGCCATATTGTGGTCAGATATTCAGCTTTGAAAAGTATGCTTAATCTCTGGAACCCTCAGCTATAATGGATCGAGATGTCAGCTAAAGTAATAGACTTAAGGTGAAACCGTTGTTTTATAAATTCGAATAACTCAACCAAATATATGTTCTGATAGCTTCACATTAAAATAATTTACATTTACATCATTTACATTCACATAATTGACATTTACATAATTTACATTTACATAATTGGTATTTACATAATTGACATTTACGTACTTGACATTTACATACTTGACATTTACATAATTGACATTTACATAATTGACAATAACAGAATTGACATTTACATAATTGACATTTACATAATTGACTTTTACATAATTGACATTTACATAATTGACATTAACATAATTTACATAATTGACATTAACATAATTTACATTTACATTATTTACATTTACATTCAAACGACGCCATTTGTTCCTCTTAAAGTTTGTAATAAATTTGTAAAACGTGTTATATACTTGAGGCAAAAAGGAAATGTGTTTTGTTGTTTTCCTAATTGAGTGTTTTTATGTTTGTAACTGAAAACTGACCTAATGGTTCTACATGTTAAACTAAGTAAACCAGCCACTTTCATTGATGAGCCTAAGTAGGCAGTTTTAATGGTTATTGTATAGCGGTACAGAATACAACCTTGGTTGATAACAGTGAATTTCGAACAGTGTACAACCATATTACAATTGATTTTTTACCTCCAGACACCCTCTATGCTGCAACCACATCCCTTTTTAAAACAATCTGTGTTGCTTTTTTTTTGTACCCAACCAGTTCTTTGTCTAATAAACAATGCATTGCAAATTTGTTTGTAATCACAGCCTGCCTGCTTCTAAGTGTCACATTTTCATTGACATGTTTGTGGCTGCCAGCAATTTGATATGAGCTCCTTGTTTATCTCTCAGACAAAAAGATAAATTGTCAAATTTGTCATCATTTCCTGTTATTCCACAGATAAGAGTTCTTTACCATCGTGCAATGTCAGAGGTCATTTTAGAATAAACATCCAAACATTAGCTCATGCCCAATATAACTGAAGTTTAAGAGATCTAAATGGTTTATGTCTTATGAATGTCTAATGAACATTTTGTCAATGATAATTAAAAAATGCCATTTTCTGACAATTATACTAGAAATGTTTTAAATTAATACACCCCATCGATCAGAACAAACTCAGGTTGAAGTCTTATTCGGACTGAGTTTTACAACCATTATCAGAAAGGAAACTTCAAGCTTGCTAAAGATTTGGGTTTCATCTAGTTTATTACTACTAATTAACAATTACCATTTAATTGGGTGAATATGGTGTGAGGAGTATATAGAGGGCCACAGCTACAGCATGTTGGAAATAGCCCAATCATGCCGATATTACAAAATGTTTGTGCTGAGTTGTGATGTTATAGTTCACTCGATCTGATATCTTTTGTAAATCATATTTTAACTAAAGGACTATTTTCTAACATAGTTACAGTATCTAACATCTTCTCAACAGCTTTGTGTCCCCCCCCTCCCCCACCAACACCCTACTTTTTGGCCTCAAAACTGGTGGGGTATATTCCTCGATATAAAAAGATCATTGTGTATCATCAAAATATCTCTTTACAACCAGACAAATGTTTACTTTTGCCTGAGTGTAAAATTCCAGTTATAAACAGTTTGCATGTATAACATATCACTTTTGTTTTTCCCATCGCTATATATTTACCCCAATTATCCTTTTTTCCCCACTTCCTAACTCGTAACCTTGACAGAACTGCAACATCAGTCTACCCTGCTTTGCATGTCATTAACACGTCATTTGCATATATATTCACATTACATACCATATCCAGGTCATTTGGTAGTAAGACTGGTTTTAAGACTGGTGTCAGTAAAATGATGAAGTCGCTGAAGGCTGCCAACTTGGTCTCCAAACGGTAAGCCATGCCATGCCTTGTAAGCACTCACTAAGCATATCTTCCCTCCTCCCATGCCTCCTGTTCCCTCCTCCCATGCCTCCTGTTCCCTCCTCCCTCCTCCCTCCTGTTCCCTCCTCCCTCCTCCCTCCTCCATCCTCCCTCCTCCCTCCCTTTTCTAGCTATGTCTATGTAAACCCTGAGAGGATGCATTATCATTGCCTGCTTGCTACACTCATGCCAATTGGTTTATTAACACATCTCACAATTGATACACAAAACTGTGCATTTTGCTTCATTGTGTTTTCATCTCATATTTCATGAAATAACTTTTCAAGTTCATCTGAAATATGTAACTAACGTTGTATAAAATTTAAAAAAAAATTGTTAAGCATGCTGTTTTGGTATTCATTTAACTTCCCAATTATACTTGTGCTTCTGGTGTGTTTGTATTAACAATAAAAAAGAAGAAAACTGTCTGTCACAAAATTTTGACTAACATTTGTAGGGATAATTTGCATGATAAAAACAATTAAAGATGTGAAGGAGGAAATTGTTAGGAAACAAGAAAACTAGAATTCTAGAAAAGTGTACATGACTAGAACAAGTACCATATGATGAGATAAACCTATCACATTAAAACACTAAAAATCTTCAATGTTTCATTTTGTTTATTTCCATTACAGGCGAAGTTCTGTTTATGGGTGAGTTTTGGAAATATTTTGTTACAAGTTACATATTGGTTACAAATGAAGCTGGTTGTTTTTTCAGTAGTAAACTTAAATAAATCTTGCCTGCTTCCCACATTGTCAAACTCCATTGTCTTCCATACAAAATGGAGGGGATGGGGGGGGGGGAAGGGTGCAGGTAAGCCATTTCAGTAGTAAATAATGCCATATATACCTAAGTTTATAGCTAAAATTTCTTTGTTTTATACTCAATCTCCAGAGATCATTCAGAGCCAAAGGAAGACCCAGAAGTCACCGCTCAGAAAGCAGCTGAAAAGGAATGCGATGATAACATGGTTGCCATTGAAACGTGGTACAAGTTAGACCTGAATCAGATCCCGCCAGCGTACGTCCTACAGAATATCAGGTAAACAGGTCCCCTGAGTATACAGAGCTGTCAGTAGTACCATACCGCGAAAGTGTCCATTAGTTATAGGTTGCATCCAAAAACCCGCCATTGGTACAGTAGGGCAGGTTTTTTCCAGTAGGTTAGCTGAGTGATCAGTCAAATCTTTTCGGAACCTAAGTTGATGCAACTCATCACACAGCTAGTAGCCAAATCACTATCAGATCAAGGTAGACATGGCAAGGCTTGAACAAATCAGCTCTACCGAACTCACCAGTCTGTTTTGTAGGAGAGATAAAGTTGCAGTAAGTTGAGGTCAAGAGTGCTGAAAAATGCAACCTATAGTTAATGGACTAATTCTCGTCATGCAGGAGACATGGCCACTCCTTCTGCTTCTTGTATTTATTGGTAAAGTTGTACAGTGGTACATTGTAGATGTTGTACACTTAGACATTTATGCCAGTTCTTTTTTCTTGCATGGGACGTGTGATTCTGCAGTAGGAATAATAATGACAATAACGTCTTTTATCTATTTGTCGACAGTTCTGAACTGAGAGATTTCACAAGCAGTGACAAGATAAAGAAACAGAGGGCCAGGAACCAGTGGACGGTGATCTACAAACAACTCCTGGACATCATCAAAAAGTACCTCTCGGAGAAAGTGGTCACTGCCGAAAGATGGACAGAACTACTGGAAACATGTAAGAAAAGCGTCTCAGTTCAAAGGTCGAGGATCGTACCATTCTGTTATCAGGGCAGCAAGAACGTTTCGACAAATCACAAATCCTAATCTCCTCTGCATGACCTTAGGGTTACTATACAGCAAAGTTGATGACAGTTCAGTCATTCACTGAGAGTAATAATTTGTAATTAAACCATGCAGCCGAGAAAACTTAGTTATGTGCAACACCTGCACAATGTCTATGGTAGGCTATGAAAGCTCCAAACCTAACCACTTTTACAGCTGGTTGTCCTTTCAGATTAAGCTCTAAATTATTTAAGGGGGGACATGAGGCTAAACAAGAACCAAAATATCGACTATGGATTAAAGCAATTTTAAGTTCTGACAGATAATTATTACCATCAAAATGGCAGTTTAAAGCGATTTGATGTTGTGAAAATTATATACTTTTAAGAAAAGTCACCCAGGAAAGAACCTGGGCACGAAAACCAAACTAATGAACTACTGATCCGCTCTCAGCCCCAGTCCCCTTGCATCGGGACTGTGACTGTGTGATCATCGTCAGGTGTGTATCACCATTCCCCTCGAAAGGGAACAGATACTACACATGATCTTAGCCAAAACGCTGAGAAGTTGTGAAAATTATACTACCATCAAATCAATTCTACCATTGCAAGAATACAAAATCAACTTTATTTTCTGCTATTGTAGAAAATAATGTCATAGGAGTAACTGATGTAAACATAATTGTTGAAGAGAACATTGAACTCTAAGCAAACCGTCCAAAATATTGTATCACATTTCAAGGATAAATCAACAATAATATTATAATGAGGAATTTTGTAAAAACTTTTGAAGAAAATCTGTCACGATGACATCACAAACCACCTACTATGATCTACTTCCTGGAATTATGAATTATAAGATTTTATCTAATTAAAGAAGTTACCATCCAAACAAACAACACACATCTTGAGTTCAAGACTAGATATTTGAGATTGGGTTTTCAACTAACATTGTACATTTGATTTTCTCCTCAGTTTAATTGTCCAGCATCGAATTATGTCTTTACAGCATAAAATTCTACCAATTGTGCAAAATAAGATTCAGAAGAGGTAAACATTTTGAAAATGTTGCTAGGAATAGGTCAACAGAGGTTTCCTTGTATCTCCATCATCTTGCTCGCCATTTTCTCTTTCAGTACCCGAGAGTGAACTAAGGACCGCCCTTCCGATGGGAGCGCCGGCCAAGAGCGATGCAGTCTACGTCATAAACAGAAATATTGCGGATCTGAGGAGAAACCTTCAAGATTTCACGGCGAAAGAGTACATCGACCTCCTTCAGATGAAGTCGGAGGTGGACGACCCCAGCTACGAGAGAGTACAGAATCTGAAATACGACGTTCTACCAAATGTGGTTAGTTTTACGAATCTCGACTATTGTAAACCAAAGTTTTGTAAACATGTTCTGTTCCGTAGAATTTGAGTTATGGTTGACCCTGCATGAATGGGAAGGTGAAGGCCTGGTGTAGCACTAGGAGTGTCTGCCTTGCCACCAAACTGCGGATCATAAGAAAGAATATTGTTGCCATGACAACAATAACAATTACTTTCATCCTGTGAATCCTTCTCCAGCCAAACTTTTCTTTGCTCTTTTCAAATCAAAACTGCAGTATGAATGTTTCCCCGAACAGTAATGAGGGCGGTATTGAAGAACTTAGCGTGCATAGACTCCGGATGTGTGAACTGATCAATTCAACTTTGGCTTCGGCTTTGAGTACAACATCTTTGTACGTTGCCGTGTTGGACGAATCTAACAGCGATAGTAGTTACTGACTTTGCGATCCATGTTACAGTCGTTGATGACTTTGCAATCCGTGGTCCCCCTCAGAATTTTGCAAGGTCGTTAAGATTGACTCCATAGTTTCCCCATTCAGGAAGAAAAAAAAGGACACAAATATGGGCAGATCCACCAGAGTCACAAAATGACCAAATTTAGGGATAAATTAAATACCTCAGCTTGTTAAATTTTGATGCAAAGAATTATTTGTATCCTTTTTAGAAATATGATACAAAATGCAACAAGGATGTGGTTTTGGCCTAGAGATGTATAAAATTAACAGTAATGTTGATATAAAGTAATCATCACCAGTGATCACAATATCACTTCCAAGGCTGTTTTCCCATTAAATTAAGAATAATATCACATTTCATATTTTGTTTTCACTTCTCACTGAATACAGGTAGGAGAGCAGAACATTAAAGAGGTCAGCGTTCGTTGGCATAAAGATGGTATTTCGGGGCAGTCGGACCGAACTCACTCTCTTTACCTGGATAATGTGTCGCAAGCTTGCCACGACGTGCTTCGGTCCAGGTTAGAACGCTTTCTTGAGAACGATCAGGGGTCAAAGGTCACCCCGACGGGTGATCTATATGAAGACGTTGCCCAGCACGCCCTGTTTGCTCAGACCAGGTGAATATCTTGATAATACAAAACAGTAGTCACGGAAGGTTCGTTGGGGTCGGGGGTGGGGGCGGGTATGCAGAGGTTGGATGGGTCAAGATTCTTAGAACAGAGGGAGGGATGTTTCCGGAGAATATTGTTTTAATTATTATCACTCAGGGGAATGGTGGTGATAGCGTTGATGTTGTTTGCGGTGGGGGGGGGGGTTTGAGGGAGGAGAGGGGTGATATACTGGTGATGGTTTTGCTGGTAATGTTGGTGGTGGTTTTCATTGTGTTGATGATAGTGATGATATTGGTTGATATGTCACCGGTGATGGTTGTAATGATGGTGGTCATTGTTGTCGGTGAAGGTGATTGAGTAGTTGTAGTAGTGACGGTGAGAGTAGCCGTGATAGACGGTGACAATGGTGGTTATGTTGGTAGTCGTCATGCTAATGATGGTGATGGTTTTGCTGGTTATGCAGATCATTGATGATGGTGGTTTGCATTCATGTGATATTGATGATAGCGCTGGAGGTGTTGAAAGTATTGTTGATCATGCCAGTGATGATGTTTGCGGTTTAGATGATGAATGTGGTAGTGGTGGTGATGATGATTTGCCGGTGATGTCGTCGTTGGCGGTGGTTCCGATTTTGGTGAAAGTAAGGCTGATGATGGCATTGCGACATAGCTTCACACTTCACTCGTCAGGCAAAAGTTCATAAAAAGAAGATGGTTTGCAAAAAGTTTAACATTTCAATGTCATAATGCTAAACATTTGGTATTGACCGTCCTTTTGCCCGGTATAGATGTAACACGTTCTTTGGCCGTAAGGAGACGCTTCGGGAAGTGAAAGATTATTTGCAGTCCGACCTTCGCCAACCTCTCGTCTTTCACGGAGAACCGGGAATCGGGAAGTCTTCTCTCATCGCCAAGTCCCTGGAACTCTTGCCAAAGTGGATGGATAGGTAAGAAAGAAAAATGTCACATAAGTAGAGGGAAGGGGGTCATTGATGCTTCCCAGAGGAAGCCGTGGGTACCAATAAGTAGAGTGGAAGGGTCAGTAACAATGGAAGAGAGGGGTAGTTATAGGGATTGAAATATCATCTTGTATAGCCAGATCATTGGAAATTGGCATGGATATTGTTCTTGTTTTATTTTTTAATCTATTATTTAGACCTTTTGATTCCGTAGGGTTCCTTCTTTACCAGACATGGACCGCAAAGTTGAACACACTAAAAACGCAAGGAGTATTCAAAAGTAATTTTCCCAGAGGCTTTGATCCTACTAATTATTCCAAGCCATTGAGAAGTGTTAAAACTGACAATGGAATATCTCAGTGTGTGTAAGAACTGCTTTGTGGAGCATTGGTGACAATTGTTTATATACTGTGCTTTGGTAACATGCTTCAAAGCACTCGTACTGACAGCATAAACAGTATGAATAACATGTTTGTAATGCATCAAGGCTAGGAACTGTTGATACTGTCAGTACGAGTGCATTGATAGCATGCTTCAAAGCACTTGTACTGACAGCATCAACAGTATGAATAACATGTTTGTAATGCATCAAGGCTAGGAACTGTTGAGACTGTCAGTACGAGTGCTTTGGTAACGTGCTTCAAAGCACTTGTACTGACAGCATCAACAGTATGAATAACATGTTTGTAATGCATCAAGGCTAGGAACTGTTGATACTGTCAGTACGAGTGCATTGATAGCATGCTTCAAAGCACTAGTACTGACAGCATCAACAGTATGAATAACATGTTTGTAATGCATCAAGGCTAGGAACTGTTGATACTGTCAGTACGAGTGCATTGATAGCATGCTTCAAAGCACTAGTACTGACAGCATCAACAGTATGAATAACATGTTTGTAATGCATCAAGGCTAGGAACTGTTGAGACTGTCAGTACGAGTGCTTTGGTAACGTGCTTCAAAGCACTTGTACTGACAGCATGAACAGTATGAATAACATGTTTCTATTACATCAAGGCTAGGAACTGCTGATACTGTCAGTACGAGTGCTTTAGTAACATGCTTAAAAGCACTCGTACTGACAGCATGAACAGTATGAATAACATGTTAGTAATGCCTCAAGGCTAGGAACTGTTGAGACTGTCAGTACGAGTGCTTTGGTAACATGCTTCAAAGCACTCGTACTGACAGCATAAACAGTATGAATAACATGCCAGAACTATTACATCAATATCTCAGTGTGAGAAGAACTGCTTCATGGAGCATAGGTGACCATTATTTGACTTTTTGATATGGGCAGATTTGGGCCAATACTGCTGGGACCCTGTTTCACAAAGCACTAAGTCACGTCTTAGTGGTCTCAAGATGCGTCTTAGTAGATAGGACTCAGTGACGGTTTCACAAAGATCACTAAGTCGCGTACAGGACTGAGTAGCGCTTAAGGGGACTTTAATAGTCTATGTCGCGTCTGGACTTTATGATTTGGTCAGATTTGAGGTCAATACTGCTGACCTTTCAATGGATGTAAAGTTAATTCTATATGCTGTGAGTCAGCCCACTTTAGCAGAATATTTAGCTATCCAACTCTGCCTGCTAACAGTCACCATTTGAAGTTAACAGCATATTTGTACCAGTTGTTTTTCCTATGCTCATTCTTCAGCCATCCTGCCTTCATCGTGTACCGTTTCGTCGGTGCTACTCCAAGCTCGTGCGATACTCATGCCCTGGTCAGGAGTATCTGCCGACAGATCTGTCACTTGTACGACTTGGAACAGTCCACTATTCCGGAGGTAAGTTTGAGTTCACTACGTAATTCCAAGAACTGGCTATGTTCTTAGTACCCTTAGTGAAACACTAAGCAAGTGTTTCACTAAGTATTCACTAAGTGTTCAGAATAACTGCTCGAACACCTCTGCCAAGTAACTCATTTTTCTTTCATCTGAATAAGTGTTTGTCGAGTGTTCGATAAGTGTCCGCTCAGTGCTTTAGACGAAGCTACATCTTGCGTTGAATCGTGCAACAATCTCGTCATATCATCCGGCCTCGGCAACAGTTGAAGGGAAGACGAGGTGCTATCCGAACACATCAGCTGCTAATCTTACATTTACCAAATTCGCAGCAGGAATAATAAAATCGAGTGGCAAAATTGAGAGGTTTGTGAACGAGACAAAACGAAACATATGATGCAGTCAATTTGTGAGAATATTCTGTATTTGACTGAGGAATGACTAAACTACATGGGACGAGGAACCCCACTGGATGTAGCTATTTGTTCTTTTAGTTTGCCTGTAGCTTATTAGAAACCGGATTGTTATCTGTAAGGGGGCAAATTCGGTCTGCGGACCATATTGTGAGTACCTCTGGGGGATGTAGAGGTACATGTTCCTTAACTATTACTGCCCCCCCCCAAAGAAAAAGAAAAAAAAAGAAAAACAATACACCACAGACTTCTATAAAATGAAGGACTTCTTTTAAGTTTCCACGATAAATAGTTAACACCTAATCTCTTCCCCTTTAGTTAAATTCTGCAGTATTGGTCATCACCATACACTAACCGCTGCATTCCGTTGTGTCCGTTATAGGACTTTTACGGTGTGGTGAACGACTTCGAGGTGAAATTAGGATCGGCCTCATCCGAGAATCCCCTTGTGATGTTACTAGACGGACTCGACGAATTACAGACGAACAGAAAGGATTTGAGCTGGCTGCCAAAGACCCTTCCTGAACATGTGAAGATTATACTGACAACTCAATCTGGTGATGAGTGCGATGATTTAAAGATATTAAAGGTGAGTATCTTACAAGAATA